>JABFAI010000159.1:0-83958 GCA_013266175.1 Fusarium gaditjirri | reverse complement strand
GCTTGAGAGATGCGCATATGGGTGTCAGGAGTTTGGAGTGCCTTGTTTTCACATATATCAGACAAAATATCAAAGAAAATCGGTTCCAGCGCGTGAATTAAGCGTTCTTTCGGTAGAGGTAATCAAGTAGCAAGACGGGTCAAGAAGCAGCCAGCCAGAAATGGTGTTCTTGCTTGTGATGCTATGACGTGCCTTGTTGTGACCATCCTTGGCATTCCCCGTCAAGTATGATACCTTAGTACCTACCTACCTGATAGATAGGTATCTAGGGTACTTGGGAAGGCCTTCAGTGCTTGAGTTCGTTCTTCAGCATGTTTGATGGCACAGTCCTTGGTCCGAGCTTTTGCCGTTGCCTCTCTGTGAACGTCACATCTTCATCCTCTCAGCGATATTTCACAATATTTGACCATCGACACAGTAGTAGTAATCGTTGTTCCTGTGTGGCCAAGGACTCATGCTGATCCGAGACGACAAGGTATTCTGAACAAGTGATAACTCCATGGCAAGCGTGTGGCGTTGTAAAGCGGCCATGCGCATTCACCCTATACCATGAGCCCCCCTCCAAGTGTAAGATTTCATCAACCCAAAGATTCCGTTTTGATCTAATAAATATCAGACACCTACGCCCAAAAGGTTTCTTCTGCCAAAACGGGGCACGCAGTCATCGCAAACTCCTGCGACGTTGCCGCGTTTCCAGTCAACTCCTCGGTTTGCCTCCTCCTCTGTTCCGAGGCCGTCACAGGCAAGAACCGACATAGATATAGAAGACGTTGAAGAAGTAGGGGATAATCCACAAGAAGCCCTTACAGGGAGTGACGGCCATCAAATTCAGCTTAGAAAGCATGACTCAATCCATGACTCCATCGAAATCGAGTCTGATGATGCCACAGCGTCACAAAGTGGCAGCATAGCCATTTCAGATGACGAACCAGATGCTGTTCTTCAAGGCTCTCTGGACCTTGAGATGTATAACTCTTCACCTTCGCAATACGACTCTCCCTCATTGGAAGAGCGGGAACCGAAACGGCGAAGGGTATCGAGCTCACCTCGGCAAGAATCTAGCACACCAAAAGAGCAACGCAACCCAGGCAACCAATCCCCAGAGGAAGTTCACGAAAGTGACCGTACGCCATCAGAAGGCTCTACACAGAGTATCCAGGATGCCATCAATCTCAACAATGAGTTAAAGCCGCTTCAGCAGCCAACATTTCATGCGCCCCCGCGCTTCAAGCCTGTTGACCTCGAACCCGCAGTAGATGGCCTCCCAGCAGCATTCTCCCCGCAACGTCGAGGAGCAAAATACATAGCTGGTGGGTTAGCTGCTGAACTCCAAGGCTGGCTCTCTGAAGTCAAGGGCTGGGAAGGTACGGCACCAGCGACAACTCTGACTAAGAAAGTGATTATCGAGGAAATTCGGCCAGGCCGGCGAATGTACCTAGTCAAAGCGCGGACCGGTACATCTGAAGAGGGTAGATACCTACTTGCAGGTGGAGGTAGGTTAACAGGTCTTGGCCAGAGGATGCCGGTGATGCTTGGGAGTGTTGTTGATGTGGGACAGCCTGTATGGGATATTGTGTTGGATGGGCAGGTCTGGACAGTGGCGTGCGATTGGGGTATATCTGAGAGTGAAAATAACGGTAAATGAAACATCTGTCAGTCGTTTGAGAAGTGGTTAGGTTTGAAGGATGTATCCTGCTGCTGTTGCGGGCATGTATACACAAGGACTTAAAGGGCCGACCAGCCGCTTTAGAATCGAGCTGCTACAATACAACCGGCTCTTTCGTGACACTAACATGTATATATTGCCAACCTCTCGGAAGAGACAAATCTTATTTGGTCATGAACTTACCGAGGATGCCCTCTTAGCCCATACTACCATACCTGCAGTAGAATACAGGATCCCGTCCGCTCTCCCTTAATTAAGCCTGCAAGGGGCTGATCAGTAGTTGGATCGGTGACGACCAGCGAATACCTGCTGTTGTATTGTCTTTTATTGTTTATTATTTTGTTATTTGCGGCCATGAAGCTGTCATTTTGGTCATGCTGATGCATCAAGTCGCTGTTATCGTGGCTTTCCACTTCAAGATTGAATCTGCCCTCTCTTAACAAAAATCACGACGAGGGAGCGACTGTTGTATTGATTGGATTAAGAGCTCATTGAAAGCATCCTGAATGAATCTTCTGGGGATATATGTATATCTTTCTGGTAGATTCGTCTTCGAGATGACAGAGGATGGCGTTGGACTCCCCTCTTGGATATGTCATACATGACATTCCACTGGCTCCACCACTTAATTGTGTAACTTGACAACGATCTCCTGAGCAATCTCAGATACAATGCTCAAACTACTTATACTTAAAGTGCGAAATATCACATCGCTTTCATGTCTCTTGTTGCATTTCTGGTGCAGAGAGCGGGCCATGTTCGGCTATGTCACGGACACAAGTTGATTTTAAGCGTACGCCTATGACTAACTACCTAAGATCAGATAGATATGAGCAAGGTATATTGTTTCAATCTCGATATCGAGCGATCAAGCATATATGTGTCATGCGTTAACGACCGGGACTCGTAGGCGAGCGGCTCTCCTCCCGCCTGATTACGGTGCCGACCCTCTTGAAACAAACAAAAGACGAATCGATACTCTAATGAAACACAATGTAAGTCGCCCGCTTTTCTGGAACTCAACTTCTTCTTGTCGTCCAGACCATTACCCTCCATTTCTGTTTATGGTCCCTGTCAAAAGAATGAAGGCTTATTTGCTTCGGCTCATCTCATTATTCAAATGACCCCCAGTGTTCCAAAGGGGGAGTTTCATGCCACGGAAAAGCTGGATCGGATGACAAGAGTGGGCATGCAGCAGGGAAAGATTGACTTCACGTAACAAACGCACACACACACGACCAGACTTTTGCCACCCGCTATTGTCAAGCCCGTAAAGCTGAAGAAGCAGGTTGCTTGCGTTTAAAATTGCTTGGCGGACAAAAAACTGGCCGCAGGACGCTGACGACTTAAGTGGTGAATGATGAGAGACCCAAACTTTGTCAACAGACACATCGCCATTATGGCATTTCGCTCCCGAAGACCTCGAAAGTAGCAACCGCCTCACTGTATCTTCTTAGAGACCTTCTGCAGAGTAAACCTCCTGCAGTGTGGTCTAAGAGTCGGAAGGGTGAAGGGAGAGGGAGAGGAAGAGGGGGCTAAGCGAGTTCAGGAGAAGGGGTAGCTCTCCATCGTTTAGAAAACTAAAGAGATGCGATTGAAACCAACGAGAGCGAGCACGTTTTCCCCTTTCTAATGGATGAGCTAGGCGTTCATGAAAGTATTTACCTACAGGAAGCCGCTGGAGCCGCACATATGCAGCTGACGAAGTGTGAAGCTCGGATCAACCACCCATCTAGAGGGGCTAGAGCTGTTTCTTGGATCCTCAGCTCCCCCTCGTCCTGCTTCAATTTGGAACATCGGCGTATATACTTTTGTACAAACCCTGTCTGCGCAAATCTGCACACTGAAGTCTAGGTGCAGGTGATGGGTCAGGTATGAGGTTGTTTGTAAATGGTCGATCTTGGGGAGGGTTTCCACATGTACCGATCTTCGTTTTGACAATTAGCAAGTGGGTTTTCAAAGAGCTTTATCCCTGGAAGTTAACGTCAAACAAGCTTAGTTGATGGAACGGCTGATAATCAGAAGTCCCGAGAAGTTTACTCTGGACCTCTGATGACTCCTTGAAGGCTTGACATGTATGTCATGAATCAGGTGGCATGCAGTGGGGCGAAGGACCATCTGGCCTCGATTCTTTGTACTAGTTGTCCATTGAAAGCCCGTCAGTTTATCAATTTCTGGGCGCCCTTCTGTGGTAATGAGATGTTCTACGTTGCAGATGATTGGCGCCCCTTTACGGCATCTGATGAATCCGTGAGGCGCAAGATCACGGATCGAGACCAAGGGACGAGGTAGCAATTGATAAATTTGCGTACTGTATTCTCTTCCATGGCATGCCGTTTGAGGATACGTGTGGATCCAGAGGCGTGAGCTTGATACTGTTCCGTGGTCTCCCGGATCTTGAAATAGTCTAATAGTGCGTGGAGGCCAACAACCTAGCATAACGCATTTCCAGGGTCAGGGTTCATGAAAACCATGTAGACGTACTAAGCCTAAAATACAATGAGGATGCGAAAACCTTTACAATACAGGCCAACGAAAGGCTAATAATGGAGGGAGTTCCTGAAAGTCGGTTTTTGGTGATTCTTGTTGCCAAGGTCAAAAATCAGGATATTCAAGCCATTGCTGCTATGAGGGCTCTTGATCAACCAGATTTGAACATGGAATCCACCTAACTATTAGTGTTTGTTTCTGTCTCAAGCTGCATCGCGCGTGTCTAAGAGCGGCACGGATGCTATTTTGGAGGACATGTGCCTCAAAAGCTTCGGTGTTCTTGCCTTCCACTGCCTGACCTGAAACAACCTCTTCAGTTGCCTGCAGATCCTTAGTTAGCGTCGTGCCCACATCGCGTTGGAGGGAGGGCTAGAGATCATTTTGTTTGATGCACTCGAGCCCGGGGCAAGGAGCCGGTAACGCCCAGGACGGTGGATGGAAGGACCTGCATTAGTGTGAGGTAGTATCGTGATGGGCAAATAGCATTTCGCGGTTTGGGGAGACTGATGAGTGAGTGGGCGGAATAAAGAGCCTGCCTGGTCTTGAGTTCCATTTTCCAGTCGAGACGTTTGTAAATCCAATGGCACTAGCTTGTGTTACCATTCACAAAGAATATCCAAGGTCAAGGTAATTTGGGTTATATGCATTAGAATTTAATGCTTAGACAAATCTGTTCCTATCAAAGCACTTACAGGCGAAACCGTAAAGAGTGAAACCCTAGTTGCTTCCACTGCTCGGGAGCTCAATTGGATGGTATCAGGTATATTCCCTGTTCATAGTCATTTTCGGTACTGTATTTATAGACAGAACGCGCCATAAGCTTAGACCTTGGTCAGTCGGCGTAGAAACGTAGGAAATTCTAGGATTCAAGGATTTCAAACTGGATACGTGTGAATGTATGATATGCCGGGGTACTTCTAAAAACAGAAGCCTGAGTTAGTTACAGAGTAGAGTAGGTACCTTAGTAGTTAGGTTGTTTCCCAGAGGAGGCGGGACATTGGAGGATCTACAAATGGTGCGCAAAAAAGGAAATCGGGACAAAGAAGAGAAGAGACAAAAATTGTCAGCTGTCAAACAACCCCTACCATGACAGAAGGATAGAGTAGCAGTACAGCCAGTCAGCCAGGTAACCAGGATGAGCATGGCTTCTTTGTAGGCCATTCTGCAACTAACAGAGTTCAGCGTCATGACATGCTTTGCCGGGACGTACGTATGTTGAACCATATGCGGGCGGAGCGTAACTGGCAGGGGTGCTGAGTGGCTGGATATTGACCTTGGCTGATTAACCTTGTCTCCTTTCGCATGTAGGATTCCTCATCGGATCGACTTTCCGAGAAGTGTCAGAAACGTTTCGAAGATGGACCTGCTACTGTCAATGCAGCTCAGCTCATTCAAACTGGAAGAGAGGAGATGACTTCAGCCAGGGCTTTGCGGGCAGCATAGCCGCGGTGGGTCCCGCGAAGGATTGAACTTGCTTGGACAGGATAGGATCGGGATTTGGAGGGTCAAACCAGCGCCGCGGCCATGAATTCTAGTCGTAGTCTACCGCGCTTCTGGCGGCGTTTCGTCTCCGTCCCGGCTCTAACAAACTCCCGGTTTAGTCTATTTACAGCCGTTTCTCCGCGACGCACTGAGTGAGTAGGTACATACATGTCCCAGGTCTACCTAGGGAGAAGAGGGTGTCCGTGTTTGAGAAGTTGGTGGCCTAATGCGAGTGTACGGATGGTCTATTCTAAAATGAACCAGGCCCCTGACACTGAGAATCACCGAGATTCAAATTGACACATGAGACGAAAAGTTGGAGCTGAACAACCAGCGCGGATCTATAATGAGTCGAAGCGTGTATCAGGAGCTGTCCGTGCCAGCAGAGCAGCCCTCTCGGTGTGGCTGCACGCTAGCAAATTGACGCGGTTGCGCCATCTCAAGAATGGAATAGCTGGAAACATCTGGGGAACTGGTTGTGTGTGGTGTGGTGTGGTGTGGTGTGATGGAGGTGAAGGGAGAGATTATTAGAGATGGAGATTTTGGAGATCAACCAATTTTACTTGACAATTGCCAAATCCTAGCACAAGCTCTTCGAGCAAGAACCTTACCAGGTTAAGAAGCAAGGGACTTTGGCTGCTGAATCATGAGGCGTCTTCCAGTTTTTCATGTAGATGCTAATTGTTCTGGCTGAATTTTCACCTGGAAAGAGCTTTTGATTGAAGTGGGACAACCTTTTTTCGTGTCTAATCTGAATGTAACCATAACAGCTCATCACCAACCTTGACAGGTAAGATGCCTATAGAATAGACATTATGGATAGCGAGCTAAGATATTATTGCGCTCCCTCCCTCCTTTCATGTCGGAATCCCAGGTTGTCCAGCTGCAGGAACCAAAGATCTTTAGCTGCATTCATCATCCACTCCTATAAATACGCCAAGACTTGACGACGACACCAACATCTATCTATCTAACAATAGAATGGTAGATAGAAGCCGGACCGAAGAGACGACACAGCACCTGCAAGCAATTTACCCTGGTAGCCGGCTGGCTGTCTTACCATCACAGCGGCTAAATCAGCTCAAGCCTGCGCATACAATTTCCCTCTTGGTATAGCTTCCCACGGACTCGGCTGAAAGCTGAAACTGCTAAGCCCTGCTCTTGGTTGGTGGCTCGACCATTGAGCCTCTCCCATAAACAGAACCCCCTTCCCATCCACGATCTTCTGGGCCTACGTCTGTATCTCTATCGTGCTGCCCCACGCTATCCCGACTTGGAACAGCTTGCGACCCCCTGGCTGCCTTAGTCTACCTTACCTGGGTATTCTTAACTCTCGTCTCTCTAATCAGTCAGTCCAGATTGAGGCTAAAACCTCAGGGTTCTGGGTACCTTACTTGCTCAACACCATCTGGGGCCCACAGTGAAGAACACCACGCCGTTTGTGTTTCTTGCATGCGCCCAATCAACACATGCGTGCCTGACCCGCCCAGCAAGTTACCTCTCAACAACAGCAAGCCAATAGACAAATGTCGGGAACGCACCCTAATTTCAACAACAACAACTGGATCGTCAACTAACAATGCATCGGCCAGTGTAACACGATCGATCCGGGATCCCTAGGTACTAGCTAGTATCGTCCAGTTCGCCTTATCTGGGCACAGCTCTACGTAGCCGCCTTATGCGCAACATCTATCAACATATAAGCCCAAACAACAACTACTTTAGTGATCGCCTCAACATCCTCTGGTGAAGAAACCACTGCTGCTTTAAGTCACCTCTCAATCAATAGTTGCCAGCTAGATCCTCCGAGACGCCGCGTTTTTGATGGGACAGTCTCGGAGCATTGCCCACAATTTGCTTTGAAGAACGAACTTGCCAGTATCAATATCAATGGATGGACGCAGGCACGGCAGCCGACGGGACGACGTCAACATCATGGCCGAGTGCCTGTGGCGGCGGCCATGCGGAGTAGCATAGCCTCCAAGGGGAGAACCCAGCGTGTCCTTGTCTTCTTTTCGTCTTATCTTGCTTGACCAAGATGAACTTTCATGCTGAAAGAGGCCGCTTTGAATAGTACATCCTTTCTCACTTATCTTGTCCCAGCGCCTGGCCTCGGCATCTCCCGGTTTGAGACATATTTATCATATGCTTGTGCGCGTCCCAGGCTCAGCTACCCCGATGCTGCCGCAACGGTCTCATACCTGCCAATTTTCATTCTGCCAGCATGAGTGACACCCCAGACTGTCTAGGTTTGTGACACAACCATGTTCAGGAAGCTTATTAGGCGGCCGAAACCCCTGAAAGAAGTTTTCCCGCAATGGAGTATGTGTCAACTTGCAGGTAACATGCCGCTGCGCCTCTCGGCGACCTTCACCGAGCAAGGACGGTTTAGAAAGGGGCACGACTGCTGCTGTGGGATGAATTATCCATCCAAATACTGATTTCAATGTTCGTCTGGAGGTTGGACCGACTATCTTGAAGGACCCTGGTTGGCTTGGATCTCTCAGCACTGGATTTCCTTGACCCTGGTACGGACAATTTATCCCCTTGTGGAGATCATGGTTCGGACGGGGCTCCTCAACGCCATGATCTACACTAACCCGTCATGCTAACCAGCAAGGGCGAACCGTTGCTCGAAACTGCCGGCAAAACAATGGACAGGCTTGGCTCGTCTGCTTCTCGAATTCTTCAGTGCAGGCTTCCTTGGCGCCACAACGCTAGGATGGCCCCCGTCCTCGTCTCACAAGTCTGGGACTCAGCAGCCTAGCACCATGACCAATGCTTGTTGTTAACTTTGGAACAGCTTGAAAATAGTGGAAGGACGCATCTCTTTAGTCATTATCCTAACGCATGCAGCACCGTGCCTGTGCCACCGGGCTAGGACCGACTGCCGCACTCATAGCCTAGCATAATTACAATGATGATGCTGGTTCCCGCTGCAAGTATACGCTTTGGTTTCTCTTCTGGCTATCTCCATTTCCAGAATTTCCAACACGGACTGCTTTACCCAGCACTTCAATCCTGGCCAGTTTAGCCTACTAATTCCAGACATCTCATAAGAGTCCTTGACCCTTGATCCTCGTCTCGTTGATCCACACCCTTCAGCCCTCCGTTCTTGACCCCCCGCCCCCAGTCCCAACCCCAAACGACTACCGTCTTCAGAACCCTACCGGCCGCTTCATGCGTTATCCATCTAGTCATAGCTTTTAGCGACCTACATACTTTTCTGTCGTAGTGGATTCGTCTCATCTCTTCCCATTCCCCTACTTTGTCGCATGTTACCAAGCCCTGACATAGCCACTGGGTCTGAATCAGATCTCTCGCTTTCGAGTATTCTCCCTGTCTTCCTCTGTCACTAATCGGAGCCTGGGCCTTCGAACAAAACGGCTCCAGTCATCTGAAGCGGAGAGAACCCTTTTTGGCAGCGATAGAGCAGTAATTGATCCTGGTCCTTGACAAGATCGCCAACCTGAAATCTTCGGTTCAGCGGGTCAGACTCGATCTATCTGACACTCCTGTCACTCTTCTCACCCCTTTGCTTTGTGTGGGAAAAACAAATAGCATCCGTCTGCCAATCCGTCTGCCAAGTTTCATGTTATTCTGCACCGAACCTAGACCCCAGTCTTCTGGAAGACGTACAAGAAACAGCCGTCCCCCTGACACTTACACGAATTGTCTCTCCAATCACTTCGATTTTATCCTCTTTACTTTGTCCCTTCTCCTATCTGTGGAATTTCTTCCCATTATAATCGATAATTATTCCGGAACGAGGTTGATCCTGTTTCAAGTACCTTGCGGCCGTTATCATGAGATTGTGATCCCTTGAATCTCTACCATTACTGGAAAGACGACTTCGGATCCCGATGCTGTAATCAAGCAACTACATACGCCCATCATCTGTCTTTTCGCGAATCAAGCGGCACCAATTGCATCTCCTGTCAGTTCCATAATCACTCGAATCATTCTCATACGGCTTCTGTTCGGACAAGTTTCTACACAGACCTTAATCATGAAGATTGAGTCAATTTTAAATCAGTTCAGCGAACTAGGCACGGAAGCGAGAGATATTCGAGAAAGCTCACAACTTTTAAGTGAGCAGAAGGAAAAGAGAGGCCCATCAATTTCACTGTCAACTCCACCACCCGATTGCGCTCAGTCCCGAACATCCAGTGTGCGATCCGATAGTCGAACTCGTACACCTTGGGATGCTGGTGGCTACTCTCTGCCAAGGGACGTTGGCCCCAAAAACTCTTCACGGCCCCCTTTCGCGCCGGTGACTTTGGAGGAGCAGCAGGAATCTGCAAGACGTCAGAATGCATCTAATTACCACTCCAGACAAGTATCAATGGATACATCAGCCAGCATAAGTCTTCCTGGTTCCACGGGATCATATGCGCTGCCAGTCCGGTAAGAAAACTCGATCCCACAACCCGGTACGGGCATGAAGAGCTTGAGGTTGACATCACTTCAAGTAGAATGCCTTCCACACCAGAAGTTCATCAAGATGCTTGGGCGCCGAAAAGGTACCCCTTTTCTTCCACGCTGGTGTATAATCTGGCCGGTATTCGACGACCTAGCTTGGCTAACAAGGACTAGCAGCCACAGTGAGCGCCGTGCTTCTCAGCACATGAGAAGGTGAGTTGCGGTCCTGCTAAAATGTTAGTGTTGCTGGTCTGAATGATGTTTTGCACACTGGCGGCCAATCGCAGGAGTACACATACTAAAATGAATCAAGATCAAGTCTCTGGACGGAATACAATATGTCTCCAGCTTCGGGAAGCCATAAGATATCGGACAGCCGCAGCAGTTTCTCATCTTGCTGCTCATCGACCTTCTCCGCTGGCCATTCCAGATTCTCATCGGTATCTACCATCAACGGGAGCAATACGGTAGGCTCTGGCATCGCTGACCTGGAAGCAAAATTGGAGCGCCTTCCAAGGGTAACAGTGCCTCTCCCTCCGGTAACAGTCGGTTTGTCTGTGAAGCCGCACACCCGTCAGCTTACCAATGGTGCTGGGTCGTTGTACTCAGGTAGCCCATCTGACACGATTCTAGAGGCGAGGATGATGAGGAGAAAGCACAACCACTTATCAGAAGATCAAACGTAAGTCAACATCTCTTTGTCCTATGCAGAAGAATATGGCTGTCAGCATGAATCGAAGCTCGTTCATTGTTTGCCTCGTGCCAATTGTCCAAATCATGCGTGAGTATCGTTTGCTTGCACCCCCCCTCTCCCCTACCCGGAAAAGAAAAAGGGAAAAAGCAGTGTCGAATTTTCTGGAAGCCTCAGGGGTGCCTCTTTGGCAGTTCGTGAATAACAGACATTATTCCTATTGTCAGGAGAAAAACTATTGCCTGCTGCAGACGCATCTCGGATGGATTATGTTTAGTCATAAAAGCAGGTCCATTAAGCGGGAGCAACTTGGCCCTCGAAAGCAGCATTGTCCCACTACCAACTTGGCCTCGAGCCGGTGAATCACACTGCGTGTCATAACTCTTCCAAGGCAGCCTGCAAAACGCTTCCATTCTTGCAGCTCCTCCGTCCAGCTTTCACTCCTTATGTCCTCGCACATTCCCCCTGTTGTCTATTGTCACTTTCGACCTATAAATTTCCAACCAGGAATATACTGACTCTGTTCCTTTTGCTCAGCTATTTGAAGCCAAAAGATCAGTTTCTGAATTCGCTAGATCGCGTTCATAAGCGAACCATCTCGGCACCAAACCCCGCCCAGGGCTCTAGTCATTCTTTTCCTCAAGCACCAACTTCTCTGCCACAATATACGTCCCGACAACTTCATCCTCCAACACAACTGTCACCACAGATCAACACATCTTACGAGCGTCTTGGCATTGAGAAGTATCCCTGGATCAATACGGGAGAGAGCTCCCCTGCACCTAGTAGCTCATCAACAAGATCGCCCTTTCAGCCCCAGGAGACTGTGAGGATGCAGTCCGACGGGACTCTTCCAGGTAATCTCTCCTTTCTCAGTATTCTCGTTGGAATTCAACTAATAGATGTAGGCGCAACTGGACAGGCGGCGTCCTATGCCAACCCAAATGATCGTGTCATTGCAGCATGCCGCACCTTTGGAAATATAGCTATCAACGTTCCCCTCAAGGGTGGTGATATTTGCATGGCAGTTTCCGACTGTGCCACTGATTCGGTTCCTCGCAAGGTTATCTCTCATCTTTTTGGCCGCAACAAGGTCTGCACTCGTCGCATCCCTGAGCGTGTCTGGGTTTGCATGTGTCGCAAGCACTATCAGAGGGTCCGCTACCGAAGAGGTGTTAGATTCAGCTCAACTCAGATCGAAATGGTGTACGAGCAGATCGTCCGAATGATCTTCTGGAGTCGAGGTTTGGAGAATGCCAACAGAACTAATCAGGAGGGCATCACCATCCGATCTTGGACATTCTCGGTTCGAAGACGTGAGGTTAAGCGCCTGGCGGATACGAACAGTCGGGATCCCATCCCTCACTGGATCATGCAGAGCCTTGGTGAAGGCAAGACGCACGATGAGATCCTCGATGTTGTCGAACGTCTATGCCAAGAGATCAATCACGGGGGTCTCAGGGAAGTCCCTCCTGTCGAGTTCCTCCCAGAGGTTGTTGATGCTATCGCAAACTCGCCTGCTCCAGCCCAGGTCCATCAGACATCGGCCAGTAGCCAATCCGGCCGTTCGCTGATGGCTGGGGAGGCAGTTCCATCCCCCATCCCATTCGTCAAGGAATCGTCGCCCCTCCAACCAGTTCAAGAAGAGGGATCTGCGAGTGAACATAGTAGTCAGCCATCATCTTCGTCGCCCACGCCTCCTGCTGTTTTCAACGGGCCTCGACCTGTTCATCACTCCAGATCGTATACCGACGATATGTCCAACCGGACAGCTCCCTACTCATTTGGCTCTCGGTCTCCTCTCGCGAATTCTGGTATCGGGCCAGACATTGACCGACAACCCAGTCTTGGGTACTATGAAAGTCAGAACCCAACAGCACCTTCAATGAGCCATTTTAGTATTAATCGTCAGATGCAGGCACCGATGACCGATCACCGAGGTTCCTGCGATAACCCTCCTTATTACCAACCGTCTTATAGCGGCGATCACCACTATGACCCAAACGGATTCATACTGACTGATAGAAACCTCTCGACTCATACCGCTGCCATGCCGATGGTGGTCAGAGCGGATCAGATGTATAGCACCGGAGGCTATGCTGCCCAACACGGCCGAGACAACCACCACTTCCTTGCGTCGACAGTCAATACTCAACTCACACACACTCCCCTCAATCATCCCTCTTACGGGACTCCCCCTTTCCAGACTCCAGGAGCGGCTTACTCGTATCAAGTCCCGGAAGAACGTCATTCTCAGCTTAGAATGAGCGGAGTAGACAACTCGCTGCATCATTCGAACGCGGACGAACGCCCGTACTCTGATGCTCCGCGTTCACAAATCCACCAGCCCTACTGGTTTTCTGCCGAGACTGGGTCGAACACTGGGATCGGCCGCTCTATGAACCAATGCCATCAGCACACATCGGCTTCCGTTGACCAAGCTAGCCTCCATTCCTCGCGCCAGTACCCCAAAGAACAAGTTCCAGAGTATGGCGTTGCCGATCTGGTTGCTGATGAAGGTGTTTCAACCATGCAGCCAGCAGTGGTCTACCGTCCAAGATACCAACACGGCTACTCATCCACCACCGAGTTCGATGGCACTCTCACTCAAGGCAATTACCAGGCCTATCAACACAATCTTTCAACCAATGACGATGAAGAGAACTTCCATGGTGATCGAGCTTCCGACAGCAATCACCAGTAAGGAACAGATTTCCCGAATAATGGTAGGGAGCGGAAGTTTTTGTGTGCCGCTTGCTTAGCTTCATGCTTTACCTCATTTTTCTTTGACACGAGCTGCACGACGATAATAAATTTATCTAATTTCCGTTGCCTTCCCGCCTGGGGCTGTTCATCACTGCTGAGCTGAAAAACGTTGCTCCCACGACATTCATCCGCCCCCCTCCCCTCCCCTTTTTTGGTATTCCGGCCCGTTGTCTGGGTATATCGCCCACAGCACCCCAGGAAGCCCAACGACACAACAATAAGGCACGTTTCGGCATGACTTGGCACTGGGCGGATATTTTCTTGTTAATACCATGTTTATTATGATTGCTCTATCGTCTGGGATGGGATTTGCTATAATGGAGATGCTTATGACATGAAGTTCATAACATTGCTGGCCTAAAGCGGTCATAAGTAGCTAGATAGATGATAGATGAATGATCCATCTGAACGATACTTCGATGAGGAATCGTGATGGCTCTGGTTGATGATACTATGTGATATCCGGTTCTCTTTGTTGAGAGATATCCGTGAATGCTGTGAGATCTAGCGATGGGTGTATAGTCTTGATGATCAATCCCCCCTGAACATGATGATGCCACCGTCCCAGTCCTTCAACTCCCCAACATTGGCCCTGGCCACTTCTACGTAACCAAAACGCTTGTAAAATTTGTCGAGTCCACGCAATCCCACCAGCCAAGTGGGAACTCCTGCACGATCGGCCGCCTCCAAGCCATGCTGGAGGAGCAGGGAACCATAACCACTGCCTTGGACATGAGGAGAGACCCCAAGGCTAGACAAATACCAAGCCGAACGGCGCCGGGGAGAATTGAGTATGTCGGGTTCAATGGTACTGAAAACGCGGTCGTAAATACCAAGTCGATGAGAGTCTACGTGGCGAAGAGGAAACACGTAGGAATGTAGCTTCAGCGCCGCCAACATGATGGGGGCAACCCAAGCGTCTGGATGAGTTAGTGCTTCGAATCAAGTTTTGGCTTTCGCAGGTTTTGAGTGGATTGCCATTGTTGGCGAGATTTAATGGAGAGCCTTACGAAATGAGAGCCATCGCTCACGGAAAGACAGGGAGTCGTCCGGTATATGCCACCAAGTAAATGCCACAGTCCTGCCTCTGGCATCATCCAGCATAGTGAGAACGTAGCCGGGCGTCCAGTAACGGATACGAAAGCGTCGAGTAACCCACTTACGAAAGGGAGTTGAGTCGGTGTGACGGCTTGGGAACATGAAGTCGAGCAGATTTTCTTTGTCGAAGCTCTGCATATAGAGATCTGTAGCCACAGTGAGATCGGCAGTGGTGCCAGGGCGGATGTGATGGAGCATCTCTGCGGTTGTCATAGGTTCTGATGGCCGTCGGGGGTGAGTATTGACTCCAGCGATAAGATCCGAGTGTCAGTCTGGTATAAAAATAGGTCTTAGATCCGTTTTCGGGGAGTGTTTTGGAGATCAACTGCACAAATTCAACTTCTGGAGTTGCGTATTGGTACTTAGTTATACACGTGTTGAGTCAACGTAGGGGGGTTGCCTTGGAGGAATCAATGGACCTAAAGTAGGTAATCAATCACCAAATGATTGGCAAACGATATTCTCCATACAATGGGCTTTGATTTCAATCAAACTGAAAGTTTACACACCAAGTACCTAAATAACAATCGACATTTGCAGCTATTTAGGCAAGGCTTAAGGCGGGGATAAGCCGACCAAGCTGCCATAACGGGATTTACGCCGGGTGAGTCAGTAGTTCATGTTAATTCCGAAAACGCTTGGATTGGATTCTGTTCTGGCAGGGCAGGGGTCCTCTCGCTTACCTGCCTATTCGGGAGTGTAACATGGCATGTTCTGTATTCAGCTTGATGGGCAGGTATCTAACTGATATCGCGGCTCTCTCTTTTTATCTCCTGGTGTTGCGGGAAATATTCAACGGCTACCTACTGGTATGCAGATATGCACTAGGGCTTCGTGAGCTTAATTTAGCAACTACTTGCTGAGCATGGAAAGATAAGACAGGGCTATCTATACCAGCATCAAGAGCGCGAAGGAAGTAGGTACCTTAGTCTACATAACCCTGCTGGAAGTGACATCTCGTATCCATCATGGCAGAGTCAGTCGATTCGCAATCTCGATATGTCTCTTTCCTGTCTCAAGTAGTTAAAGCAAAGCCAATTCCACTGTCTTGAATATGGATCGCAAAAGTCAAGTGGGGATAGGTTAAATATCCAAGGTTTTGAGAGACGTCATTGCTTGGTGCATTGGTTGATTCTTTCAATGGAAAGGTATTAGCTTGGGATTAGTTAATAAAAGTCCACCCAGATCCCGGTGTTTCTTTTATGAGAAAATGATGTGCTCTCGTGTTATCTGTACGAAAAAAAAAAAAAATACGAAAAAAAAAAAAAGAAAAGAAAAAGAAAAAGTTCACGTGGTGGCATCTCATGGTTGTGAATGCTACCCAGGGGCCGGTTAGGTGGTGATGTCATAAGCGTTAAGAACAACCGAAGCTGATGCTAGAATGAGCTTGAAGGTTTCAGTTTGAAGATGCTTTATAAGTGATTTGATGAAAAGCCAATTCGTGTATGATCGAGATCTGAGGGACTGATAGCTTCAGAAAACCATTGAGCATTGTCATCAAAATTTGCTTAGATGGGCATGATTAATGCAGACCAACCCGCAACTCCAACTCCCTTAGCGGAGTGTCCGCCCCCCCAAACTACTACACCTAATTCTAAGCCTAAGGTAAGCTTAGCTGCTTGGGTAGCACGTAATGTCCAGGCGCGCTAACCTGCAAATGACATCGCTGTAGATGGGGATGCATCCACCATGGGCACGTCATGGTCATGGCCTCACTGGGCTGAGAGGTAACGGTCTCTCCGGAGAATCGGGAGGGGGGCATTTGCAGCGTGACCCGGCATTTCGGACACATGAGATGTGATTGATGGATGGATTCGATCGCAGATGGGCACCTAGTCCCTCTCAGACCTCAAGCAGGGCAGCATGTACCTACTGATTGAGTAGTCAACCATTTTAGGCCCTGTATCTCTCTCCACTAGTGGGTTTCGAGGGTTAATCATGCCTCTTGAAGAAGACATCTCTGCAGTCGTCGTCTGGGTTTAGTACTAGGCCGTTAGGGCTGTAGTTGAATCATTCCATGATCAATATTCCGGGCTGTAATGTACCAGGTACCTAGGTAAGTAAGTGAAGTAAGTAGGTACCCAGGTACCCAGTTCAAACTCTCCATCTACCAGGCCTGTGCTGTCCATGTTCCTGCTTGCTTCGTGGATTTTGGCTCCCATGTCTTTCCCTTTCAGGTTACTTGCGACATTACACCTTATTTGAAATCATCCCTGAGCTGGTAGGCCCTGGTGCCCCCGCTCTTTCCGCTGTCTGCTTTCTTCTTTAGTTAGGCCCCATTACCTTTTTGTCCAATTTCCAATATTTACCTTATCCTTTCAAATCAACATCTTCAGCCTTCTTCTCACAGCCTTGGACTCCATCACCATTGCCCCCTGTAGCGGCTGACTAACCGATTAGACGTCATCCTTGGTTTGGTCCCTGTCAATCTTGACCTTGCTCCTGGCACCCGGCGCCCATCTACCGGGTTCGCCATCTAGAGTGCCGTATGTACAACACGGCATAGCATACAGCGTGCAGTTACCTACCGCCCGCTGTGCTGTGCATTTGCTGTGGTCTTTCTGCAGTGCGTATCTGCAACCACCCCTCGGCCTATTCTGGCCCCGGGCCTGGAAGCATCAAGAGACCCATCGACATCTAATCAACTCTGTGGCCCGGGGGGGCATCATTTTCTCTTCGTACTGAGGCTCGACATCAAATAGCCCTCCTTCCCGGCCTCAATGTCTCGGCTCTCCTCCTCCTCTCTCCCCTTACCATCAGTCTCATTATCTATATCAGACAACAGGCTCAAACTTACATCAAGCTCAACAGCACGTACACATACACTCGCATTTATATCTATATCTTGCTCCTACTCCTGCTCCTGCTCCTGCTCACGGGATACGCCTATCAAACCACTCTGTCTAGGTAGCTCAAATTCTTCCATTACCTCCTTGCTGTCTGACATAATAAAAGCGAAGTCAGCATAAGTCCTTTTTTAATCTTACACCCACCACAAACTACCTTCTCAACGTACAGGCCCATCTTACGGGCTACATATCAGCCACCACGGATCCCAGAAGAAGAACCATTATGTCTCGCTCCGTGTCATCTTCACGGGGCTCTGAGTCTCCAATGGAGCCTGAACGTGCACACAGAGCCTGTGAAAAGTGTACTCGTACCAAAAAGAAATGTGATAAAGCATTGCCTGCTTGTTCTCGCTGTACAAGGTGTGTAACTGCCCTTGCACTTAATTTTCTGATCTCCTTTGACTAACTCGCTAGACTTGCAACTACGTGCTCCTATGATTTTATCTACACGGCCCCAACAACCGCTGTTGTGGAACCTGGATATCTTGCAGGATCTACGCCCAAGGAAGCATATGGACAAGGTATCTTTGACCCTGCTTTTGATGTTTCAAGCCCAATGATAATGGCGTTGTTATCATCACGCAACATTGCTTGGCGCGAGGCAACCGAACGCTACTTTGAGACTATGAATCCCTGGTTCTCTGTAATCCATCCGGAACTCTTTGCCATCCGCACGGACAACCTGGGGTCTGGGGCCAGCTCTAATGCCGATCAAGGACCCCGCGACCCTGCTGTTGCACTCCTAATCGTTTGCATGCAGCTCGTCTCTCAATACGATGATGAAGCTGCTGCCGCGAGCACCAATGTTAATGAGGGTAAGGATATGATCGAAATGCCAGCTTACAGGGCCGCCAAACGAGTCCTGAGCGTCTTACGTGGTCTTTCTGCTCCTAGCATTGAACTTGTCCAATGTTCCATCCTGCTGGCACTCTTTGAGTTTGGCCATGGCGATGTGATGCGTGCATATGTGAGTATTGGAGATGCAAACACCATGGCCATGGTCCTGCGTATCGGCCCTGGAAAGTATATCGAAGCTGAACGAGAGACCAATATTCCTTATGAGGAGGAAGAACGTCGCTGTGTCTACTGGAGTCTTTTCGTCCTCGATCGTCTCATTCATGTCGATTGTTCTCTCATCCATATGCCCCTTCAAGTACCGTCCCCAGCCGCCGATGATCTGCTGCCAACAAGCAATCTCATTTGGCACAATCAGAATCAATCTCCCACGCGTTCTGTTCAGCGACACCCTGCGAGCGTGGCCCCTTCGGTACCTCTGGGGCCATTCCAAAGAAATTGTCAATGTGCAATGCTCTATACAAGAGCCTATTCTCCGAAACCCCAAGGGAACCCCAATGCCTTGTTAGAAGAGTATGTCGAGCTAGATATTGCAACACGTGCTCTTGTCGAGGCTATGATCATGCAGACTTCTCGTTGGGGAGATTTCTACGAGTGTTTCGCCACTTGTACATGGTAAGACGAACCTTGGGACAAGAAGTGCAGCAAAATAAGGCCTCTTTCCTAGTCCTTGAAAGCGAACTGACAATTGAGCTAGCCTCCTACTGTTCCTTTACTGTCGCCAGCTTCGCGCCGCCAACACCATATCCGCTGCAGGACCCTTTTCTCCAACCGCCGATGACATCGCCCCTAAAGCCATCGCCGGTCTTAATTTCACAATTCGTATCATTGCTGACACTACAACCGACTTGAACGACCAACTCGCCCATCGCCCTCACCTTCTTGCTCCCTGCTCACCTGTCACGCCATATTCGGCATACCACTGCCTCATGGTCCTGAGCCACCTCGAGCATCTAATCCCTGAAGCTGACACAAGATTTCACAACATATTTGCGTCTTTGCACTTTTTTGCTAAGAGATGGGGAGTCGCTGGTAAGTTCTTAGGCTACTAGCAAAGCGCGCCGTTTAGGATCGAGCCGTAGAGCACAAAATGACATAGTGGAAAGGCATCTGACTCTATACAGGACAACTTGTCAACAAGGTTGAACTGTTTCTAGCAGACGCTGACGAGACACAATGGTGCTTCATGGACGAATGAGGCAACCACCACGAAAGCTATCTAAACGCACCGGACTTATCATCACATCATGCCATCCAACCGAAACGACGACATATTGGGTATTAACCAGGACGAATTGCGAGACCTCTTCGGTAATTTTGACAGCTTCTTGAGGTCTTACACCACAGTTCCATAAAACGAGACATTGCTTCATTAGCTTGGCAACTACCGCGAGGTTTTGATTATTTCTATTCGTTTACAATCGAAGATAAATGCGTATACCCCAAAGCATATGCACGATCATAGTACACGCCACCTCCAACCAGACGGCTTCTCAATCTATCGACGTGGAAAGCAAAATGCCCAAGCATCGCTCCTATAACTTGGAAAACGCTCAGCAAATAACACAATCTATCAAAATAATCGCTCACATACAAACATTAGGTGTCTCAGCTGTGGCTCAATCTTTTTGAGATCATGAAGGTTCGATGGGTTTAGGATAACCTTTCGTTCTTTACGGGGAGTTTCCCACGACCAAAATCAGCAGCATACCATTAAGGATACATGATGCGACGAAGGTAGTCCAAACCGCCAGTAGATGTGGAAATGACAGTCGGTCGTGCCGGTATAGCGTCATGCCAAGGGCGCTACAGGCGGTGAACAAGCTCGCAACAACGCCAACGGTAACGCCTGCGTCAACTTCAGCTCTGAGCCTGTGTCGACCGGTAGAAATAAGCGTGCCGGCGACGAGGAGGAGCAAGAAAGACACGGCGAAGGAGCTGATCGTACCCCAAAATAAAGTCTTCTCACGATACAAATGTGCCTGCTGTTGATTTAGGCTGGGAAGGGCATAGTGTGTGGCATATCCAGTGGAAGGGAAGCCATCTGAACTAGCATATCCTGCTTCCTCATCCGACTCGCTGCTGTTGAAGGTTGTGCTAGAGTATTGGTAAGGTGAATGATTAGCACCAAGTAGAGACTGGCGCTCCCGGGTGTTGTTGCGCTTGAACCAACCCCTTGCCTTTTTCATGGGTGCTTTGAGGATATTCTGCAGGTAGTCGAATCCTGGAAAGCTGGTGCTTTCATCCGGATTTATATAGATAGCATATCCATCATCATCAGCTGCACATTCACTTCCATCGTCATATTCGTTCCAGTATTTAGCAGGCTCCTCCATCTGCGGTGGAGGCAAGAATTCAAACGTAGGTTGAGCGCGGCTGGTGAGGTGACGATTTGTCGAGTTGAGAGATCCTGAAAGAGATTGGCGTCGGTATGACTGAGCTGGGGATTCTGGTGAGCTAGGTTCGCTCAATGCGGGTGCGGCAGCGTTCAGTGTGCATGTGATGTCGTCATAACGTTGTTGTAAGGAGGAAAAGTCACGGCGAGTGAAACTTTTCGGATCGGAGAGAATGTTCTCATAGAGACGAATACCGAGGGTTGTAGAACCAGTCCATTTCTGGAAGTGAGTGATCAGCCACTAAATTCATTAAGGTGCTGATGTCAAATTCACACGAAGCAGGGCAGTCATGATGACGTACCTTGTATTTTTTGGTGATCTTGCGGAAGGCAACAGTCTGAGCCTTGACGAAGCGCTCGAGGGATTGAATGTCGCTACCACAACGAACCAATTCACGCTCGTACTTGGTGAAACGTCTGTGGTGCTTGATGGCAGAATCACCGGCGAGCTGATCCCGGTTCTTTGATGCCCAACGATCGATATTCTTGGCGAGGTATTCTATGGGAGGTGTTAGATTTGGCATGTGGTCGCGTGCCACTCAAGACATGGCGCAGAACGACAAGTCCATGACATACCTAATCGGCGCGAAATCTCATCTGCTTTGCTTGAGACAAACAAATGCAGTCTCTCATGCTGACGAGCTAGCTCCATGTATAAGCCATCCTCGAATCGCGAAAGAGCCTCATCTTTTTGTCCAGGAATGGCCATAGCCGTGGCCTGGTCGCGCGTCGTGTGCATCTTGATCTCATGCTTAATGGAATTGTAGTCGAGGTTATCTACATCAAGAAGCCGTTGGTCAGTATACCGGAATTGTTTCGACGGAGAGTATTGAAACCTACGGAGACTCCATTCTGGGACAGACTCTCTTTCGAGGTGGTCGCCAAACTTCATGTCTGATCAATAATAACAAAATTTGGCAATCAAGGGAATGGACGTCAACTAGAACAACGAAGAGAGAGAGAAAACAGAAGAAAAGAGCGGACGATTGATATCACCTATTCTCAAGCTCGCCCTGTTACCTGTATCTTCCTTATATGCAGGTGAGGCCTATGAGTACAGATGCGAGCCGTAGAGGAAGGTTCAAATCGAATCAAGTCGAACTGAATTGAGCTGGACTCGGTGGGAGAAGCGAGCGGAAGATGCTGCTCAACGCCGAACTGAAAACTTCAATTGAGGAAGGTGGATGGTGGTATCTTTATACCTACAGAGCAGAACGGGTTGTAAGTCAAATGCGCAATCCAAGACAATCACGGTATTTGGTCCTCGATAGAAACAGAGTGACTCACTTGTCTGTGACATACAGGGGAAGATGTGAGGAACGAAGATGTCGATTGGAAGGAGGAAATGACGTACCCAATTATGACTCTGAGTAGTAGGTAATGAATGACTGTACAGAACAGTACTAGGTAAGTAGGTAGGTTTGAGGCACACCCTGCTTGGCTTGAGACACAGCCCGCTTCGAGATCCAATTTAAAGATTAAAGCTTGTCGTGGTAGGACGGGCAATGGATCTTTTAACGCCCAAAGGGTAAATGGGTGGGGCGGGGCCTAGCCAGGAGCCAGGGTATTTTAGTCCTTGACCTGAACTGAACAGTTTCTGCGAACGTTGGCGCTGCGACGGTTGCTCGAAAGGAACTTCGCAGAAGAGAACCTCGCCAGTGGCTGCGCTGCAATTGTCTCACGAAGGAAGGGCGAAGACAAAGAAGTCGGGCTCTGCCGGTCTCCTTATCAGATGCTCCTGTTGACCAAAGTCTCCGACTGGTTGGTGGGTGGCTGGCGTAGATGGTGTACGAATGGACAGAAAGTAGCCTCGAACTCAATACTCTGACAAGGATAGCCCCTCGTATTGAGATAAGAGTCTCAGCAGTTTGGATGGACAAAAAATGTCAAGATTCACCACAATCAACAAGCAAGCCAAATGCAACGACCAAGACAGAAATGTTTCTGGGCTAGGTGGTGTTGTCTCGGGGATGGACACGGTATCTTGGTAGATCTCGGTTTATCAGAGCACAATTCCAGGCAGCCTCCAGAAGAAACACACTGCCTCTTTTGTGAGATTCGTTGAGTCGACGAACTGACTTTTGTTTGAAAAGAGCTGACAAGTGATTGAGAGAGTGAGCGATCTGGATAGTTCTAGTACGCGAACAAGCCAGAAGGAAATTGACGGCGAGGCGTGGGAAACTTTGCAAGTTTATATCTTTGAATCAGCCATTCGCTCTTCCTTCACCCTTGTACCACCTCTTACCACTCCTGTCGAGTTCATCCACTCACCTCGTGCTTCGCATGCATCGGTAATGCCCACCCGGACAAGATCCTGGACTTGGCATGATCCATACATCGTACAGAGCAGCATACGGATACATAGCGGAGCGTCCAGTAGCGCAACGAAGACGCCGCAGCAGGTTACATTACGTGCTACAGCGATCCAGAGCGGCAACGCCCCTGTTGACCTGACGGATGGGGCGGTGGGTTCACGGGTGCTGGAGAGAAGGAGGGGGGAGTGGAGGACTCACTCGGGAGGGGCCAAAAGGATCAAGGGTCCCGTTGTGTGTCGTTTCGGCGTCGTAGCGGAAGAAATCGAAGCCCTATACTTGATAGGACGGAATGCAGATATCGTTGCCTTGGCCTGGACCTTTTAGCAATAATCTGCAGGGAACTCATCATGCATGCCTCGGCTTAACAAGCTAAAGAACACTGGAAGAAACACTGAGGGGTAAAGATAGCAAACAGTTAGGTGCGATAACGAACATTGGGAAAAGAATGTCTTATTCTCATCATGATGCATTCTGCCGTATACAGCACAGTGTCGTTACCGAGGAGAGCTTTATTCTTGCTTGCTAGCGGCCAAGTTAAACCGCGTAGTCGAGCCGGGCGATGTGCAGAAGTCTCGGCTCTTGGGCTTCGGCATATCAGAAATTGAGTTTGGTGGAAGAAACTTGGGAACCGTGGTGGCCGCGGCATACCTTGACTAGCTGGATTACAGTATGTACATACTTGGTCATCTTTTGGGCTACAGACACATGATAATACTTTTCCTTGCTTTACGCAGCAATTGCAGCAAGTACCTCTATTTATTCTATTAAGCATCAGGCCATAGCTGCTACTGTGCAGAATCCTCAAACTTATGCATCTCTTCCTGTACAATCACCTCAGGTAGTAGGTAGAGTACCTATCTGTGTTAACATTGGTACCTATTCTTGCACACTCTTATCATCTCACTATACCTTAGCCAGGTATTATTGCCTACATCCGGCTAAGTTTGGTTTTGATAAGTTCAGTTCCTTCCAGTGAAATTCGAATCAAATATCCATACCTTAGATACCGCTCAACCTTACCTCTACGATGCCGGCCTACCTTAAGCTTTAACCCGAGGTAGGCAAGGAGCTGTAGCAAACCAGTGAATACGGTGTACAGTTCTTCCCACTACGCACCATAACTTATAAGTTGGCAGGGCACCGGTGAGAACATAATAATGGCTAGGTTGCCTGGATGGGAAACTCTTCACGCCCTTCTTTTCCTATCCATGTTATCCGGACGTACTGTACATGTCTTGGCGACTTGGTCCGCGAACACGGCTTGTCAAGTTGCCGCCGTACGTTGTGTAACCACTCGGGTGAGTCGAGGCCCCATTGCCAGTCATCTATAATTAATTAGTTATGGTATTCTTGTGCAGAATCATTGAGTTTCCACACAACTGTCTGTACTGTGCCGTACGGACGGGTATTAGCCGCCGTCGCAGCCGTAGCCACCCTTTTTTTTGTCCCTCAATCAAGTCAGAACCTAAGGTAGAGGCAATGACGGGTACCTGAGATAGAGAGTACCCACCGACTTTCTACGTCAAGACGTGGCCAGCGCCGAGAATTTCATGTGGGATAACGAGAAGCAGATTGCAGTAATCAGGACGAGCACGCTGCAGAACAGCCGAGACCGTAGTAATCGTCAATGATTCTCAGTGATGCCACTTTCACTACTACCGGCGTGGTATTGAGTTGGAGGGCATGCAAAACATCTCCGATCCTCCGGGCATTACCTCAGCATCCCGGTAGCAACCAAGTGATCGTTACTGGTCACGCGAGAACTTAAAAAAGAACAAAGTGCCTTGGAGGCGGCTCAAACACCCAGCTCCCAGCTTCCTACTAGGTAAGGTACGTAGCTGCCAGCAGTTAGCCTCGACTCGAAAGCTTACCTTATTCCACTGCTTGTTGTTGGAAAGCATCTATGCGGTTCTGTGTCTATGCCATGGTACATGTGTTCGTTCTCAACCTTGGCCTGTCCTGTCTTCTCTTGTACATTGTTGACTTATTAGCTTCGCTTCGCTTCCGCGGCTTGTGGAAAGTTGGCTCGGTCCAGCTTTTCCCTGTCTGTTGACGCCAGACAAGGAGTCTAGACAAAAACTATGCATTACGGATATACGCATCCTTGCCCCTCAAGCCTCTGTCATATTGTTGATTGTTTTTCGCATGGACAGTGGCGTGCCCTCGTCATTCCCTCGGTCGAACTTGGTCTTGACCATCATCGTGCAGGTCTAGGGCTTGGATGATTTCACATGGGATGTAACATTATCTCAGTGTAGGTAGGCATTGGCTTACACTAAACTGGTCTGACTGATGCACAAATTCTACAGCTTCTTCATTGCTCTTCAGCCCTGAAGTTGAAGCTCGTTCCGTCATAGTGCTTCGCTTATAAAACATTAGCGCAATAGTTCCTCCATTCTCCAGACCAGCAAGGACCATGTGCTGGCTCTACTGGCTCTGTCGTGTCGACAATAAGGCTTGGCAGGTCCCTCCGAATGGGAGAGCACCTATGAGACATGGGGATGACAGTATCCCTGCCAAAAAGTGTCGACTTTTCTTTGGCTGTTGGGGTAAATAAATAGTCACTCCAGAATTCCCCTCACGCTTCTTCATACTTGGAGAGGCTTGGCTCTTTTTAAGCCGCCGCCGTTCCACTGAGAAGACTTCTCTACCACAAAGGACCAAAAAGAGCCCACACAACCTAAAAGTCAATTCTATTAGCAACTCACCAAATACAGCCACAATTCTGTTACAAGCACAGAGGTAGGGTAGGGTGCTTGGTGGTCCGAATACGTTTCTTTTCATGCCAGGGGGCTCAACGAGGCCTTCTTCCAGGTCAGATTATAATTCTTTGGATAAGAAGAGTTACAAACAGACATGCAGCCGAGAATGAGACTGTGGCCCTGTAATTCATGATGCAGACAAGGACACTTGCCTCCAGAGATCGATGCGGATCGCCTTCGAAGTTATCCGCCCAAAATACTCAAGTGTCATTAGCTCAACAATAAGTTCCCAGATCATCCTCCCAGCGCCGCATCCAGTTTGGATGTGCATGAACGTCTAGCTAGTGGAACGGCAGAAGACGTTGGTCTTTTGCCCTATTCCTTGAGGCTCAAAGACTGCAAGCTAAAACACCCTTGAATCCACTTGGGCGTTCCACCTCAGCCCAAGGACTCAGCTTTCTCGGGCCAACGACAAATTAGCTTCAGGCGTGAAAAATCCGTCTCGAGGAACTGCTATATCACTTCGGCGTAATGGGGCGATATCGGCTCAATAAGAGCATCAAACGCGACCAGAGGGAGAAAAGGCGCGAATCGTCGATTCTGCATCAGAGGTATCATAGGCTAGTGAGCCTCCTGCATAAGGTAGGTAGGTAAGGTGTCATGTTGTCAAAAAACCGAAAGAAAAAAGAACAAAACATCTACAACATATGATTGGTCGAGTCGCATGCTGTCGTTGAAGCCTCTACGCAAATCTTGTGCACATCTGCCGAATTGGGATCTCGGTCTGGCCAGATGCATTTTGTCACACTAGTCCCATTAATATGTCCGAGTTCTACAACCTCGTCTCGGTGCTCTTGGTATCGGGAGCGGGCATATGTTGGATCTCGCCTTGTGGGTTATACCTCGTTCTGCCTCCAAGCCTACCTTAGGTACCTTGCTGGCGACAGACTTGATCCCGTTACATCGCAGACCCTGACTCTGCTTTAGTTCAGATACAAAAGTGAGGAGTGAAGGGACGGCTTGCCACTCCACCGACTAAGACAGCCCAGCCCGGTGGTCGATTTACGAAGAGTCTGTAGTCTGTACAAAAGTCCTGCCCACTGATGGATTAAGCCTCCAGGGGTATGCGGCCGGCCATATTCACCCATGTACCTATGTAGGTAAGTAGGTAAGTAGGTACTTTATCTATCCACTACCGCCGTAGCGATGGGCAGGGGCCGTGCGCATGAGTTGCATTGCACCGCATCGCAGAGTTTACGAGATGCAATTCGCAGTCCAAAAACAGTAATTGGTCACGCCTGCACTTGCAAAATCAGTTCTCATACTCCCCCGCGAGGTCGGATAGGACGGCACGCTATGTATGCTATTTGTTTTATACATATTCACAACCCAGCTGCCAAAGGTTGTTTTCATGTGAGTCTCACGTTCTAGATCTGATCTTTCATGACTGGGTGGGTACAGTAACGTTGGCAGGCAGTTGCTGGATTTCTCACCAGGCCAAGTTGATTCATGTTTAACATGGCTACTCCCCTGTCATGACTCAAGAGGCCCTGCTGTTACAGTTGCCTGTAACTCTTCGACAATGGCACTTTTCTGCTATTTCGTCAACCAAAATCGTTGACAGCGTATTTCTCAGAACTAGATAACGACCTGTGCGTGCTTGCTTGTTTTGGTTTCGTTTTTGCGCAAATCAAACTTAAGCTACCTAGTACTTACACTACTTAGGTAACCAGCTACCTGTTACCTACTAAAGTATTCACCAGAAACCTGACAAAGTTCTACTGTAGCTACAAGGTTCAGGCTTAACTAGACAAGCACGTGAACAAACAGAAGGCCCACGATGTAGCGTGGTTTTGCATGCATGAGTGTGTAATTATTGAACTGTTTATTGCCCGGCTGCCCACAATGCTAAAGATATTCAGTAATTACTCTGTCCTTACCCCAAAGGAGAAACGAAAGCCCCATTTGGTGTCAAATATCTGATTCAATGGACATATCAAGCTTGTCTAACAGCAACACATGCTCGGAGAAACATGTTCAAGGCCAATCGATATGGGATTCTTGCTCAGACCCTAGTCTGAAGTAAGGCCAGGGGGTCTTTCCATGGAGCTGAGCATGTGACCTGTTAAACTAAATCCTTCCTGTGACATGTTAGTTGGCGTCTAAGGCGTGATGCTTCCTGTATTACTATGTAGTTCAGTATATGAGGCTAATTTTGCGCCATCGAGATCCTGGATTGTGCGCAAAGCAAGATAATAACGACAGCTTGGCAAGATTGTCATCAATGAAATAAGTCAGGGTGATCTACGCGGGCTATGAACTATCATAAACGACTAATGTGGAAGGTGGCTGGTTCTCATGGCTCTTCGGTTCTTATCGACAAAGAACTGCACTACCTATCACTGGAAAAGGACAACATTGCCGTTCCTTGTGTTTATCTTCAGTGCAGAGTTAATTGCGAAATATTATTGGATAATTTAGCACCATACTTGACAACACAATCTTACCAATCGAGGTTATCCTTATCATTGAGCTGAAGATATTACCAAAGCCATGTGTATTCGAAACCATCCAACAGGCTCTAGGGTAAAGTTCATCTCCTGGATGTGTTATATCCGCAATTGCACAGTCACAGGACCAAGCTGAAGATACCCATGGATAATAGATATCCAGAAGCCTCGGTTGAAAACGGCATACCAGGGCCACATGCTTGCTCGCGATAGTGTGATAGCCGTTGGTACTGATCCGGGAGGCCCTTCGGCATGATCCTGTAACGCTTGTCAGGACTTAGATTACCTTTAAGCTTTACGAAATTCAGTCACTCACACTATCCAGAAGAGTAGAGACATGATCTGCAATGGCAGTGTAATGTTTCATAGCAAAACATGAACATGCATTTCGTAAACCCGTGGTACGTGTGCACGTGTAAACTTGTCTATAAAACGCCAATTTTCCCATAAGATGCGTTGTTCAGTCATCCATGAAAACTCCTAGTCATAATCGCCAATGCGTTGCTGCCATGATGCGTCGTTATCTAGCCCTGCAAGTCATGAGTGCAGCCCCGATTGCAAGGAGCCACAAATATCGTCCATGCATGTTCTTAGATGCATCATCCCTCAAAATCCAAGAGACTACCAACTTCCAGAACGCCCACTATCTCTCCCTTTTCCATCACTGCTATGGTAGATTCTCGCTCACACGCCAGATTTTCGTCATTCGGTGACAGTTGCATGTTCTTCAAGATATCCCGCGCCTGGCGGATAGTAGTCTCCGAGGATAGCGAAAGCATCAAAGCCTTGGACATTAATGCATTCGGAAGCTCCTTTAAGCTCTTGTTCAGGTCATCTCTACTGATCTTTCGTATTGTTCCCGGCGAGGCAACTTGATCTTGCACTCTGACCCAACCAGTGACTGAATCGAGGCCGGCACGCAGCAAGTCAAACCCCAGGCTCCCCCCCTCTGACTCCGGTGCTACTGGTATATCAAACCAGCTGACTGCTATGTCTTTGATGGTCCGAGGTTGTCGAGCTGCGGCACCGATAGCACCACCGGGGTGATTCTTTGCAAAGACGGCCGCAATGCTGGCATTGATCTCCTTAGCTGCTGTGACCGCAATTGCATCACCAACAGCCAGTGCCACTGTCGTCGATGTGGTGGGAGCAGAAACACCAAATGAGATCTTCTCAGGTTCTGGAATCGGGGCCGGGAGCAGGATGGTATTAGGCCGGCGATTGATGAACTCGCATGTTTCCGGGGAAGTGTGCGATGTGAGAAGTATAGTCGGGAGTGACTCATCGATGTGAGGTAGCATGATGAACAGCTCCTGAGTCTTGCCCGAATACGTGATAAACAACAAAGCATCGTGAGGCCCTATGATACCAAGGTCACCGTGCAAGGCTTCAGTTGGATGAAGAAAGACGGCGTGAATGGCGAGACTTTTGAATGTAGCCACGAGTTTCTGCCCAATGTGTCCTGATTTGCCTACACCGATAACAACGAGTTTGCCATTTGCCCGTTGCTGCTTGGTAATAGCCTGGACCGACAAGTTGAAGCCATCACGGGCTACGGGATCTGTTTCATACAGCCGCGAAAGATTTCTCAAGGCCAACGCCTCTGTATTGAGCACATGTATCCCTTCTCGTAGACGCTGATCCTTGATTGGAGAATCTCCTCTTAGTTCTCGTTCCAAATTCAGTGGGTCGATAGGTTCACAGAAAGTGTTCCCGGGTGGTGATGAGGATGGTGTAGGAGGAGAGGGAGGAGGTATTGCAAGGCATGAAGAGGCACCGAGCACAACAACTGCACTCGTCTGAACTGGCCCATGGCCAGGCTGCGACAGGCTTGTCATATCTCTAAGGCCCTTGATGTAGGTTGATGGTTGAAAACTTAAAACATGAGCTGAGTGTTGGGTGCGGAAAGTCGCTCAGAGTTGAAAGTGAGGAACTTTCCTTCACAAGGCACAGCGCCTCAAAGATAGCTGTTTGCGGGTGGCCTTGTGAACGCAAGTGAAAGGTTTCTGGTATTATTCCAAGCTTTCTTGTTGCGACTTGAAAGCCCGCAAAAGCCTTATCACATGTAGACAGAGATCTTTCATCCACAAACTCCAATCGAAACTAGTCGAGTGTTTCTTCAGAGATTTACCCGAAGAACAAAAATTCACTCGACGTCCGACAGAGGAAGTGGTGACTAATGTTGTAGAAAAGAAACCATAGCGGTGGGCTGCATATTTATGAATTTACTCGATCCCCAGCCATAGTCATGGACAAAGCTTACGTTTCTGAAAGCGAGATCTGGGGAGGATGTGAGCCTGTGCCTGTCCAATTGGTTGTGATCCCCGATTGCGAGCGACTTCAAAAATCCCGATCTAGACATAGTCCCTGGATTGAGTGGATGCGATAGGAGCCCGGCTCTATCCGGAGAACCGAACTATCAACCTCTCATGACACTTGCTCAGATCGTGAAGTCCTGCAAGTATGTACAAGAAGACTAGTAGTATCACGTTTAGAGTTCGTCAACGTTGGAAAATCCTGGCTTTTGATCAACGTTCCATCATCGATTCTTGAGCCTCGCTATAGAATTGACGATTGATGGCGCAATAGCTGCTCGGTTCAGGTTTCTCTTGTTCGGATTGTTGCTCGGCGGGGGCGGGGGCATCGAGGCCCTGTCTAGGGAGGAATCAAAGTCTATGATTCCATGAAACAGAGCGACGGGCGAACCAGCGCACCGCTCGGGACCACTTGAAGTGAATGGCGCAAGCGGTGCGATTCAATGCCGTGCTGAGTAAAGCAGTTGACCGTAATTACTTGGCCTTGTCCGCGCACTGGACATGATGCCTCGATCGGCAAGTCACGCAGATCGAGTATAATGACAGGTCCCTGAACAAATGTTATCGAGTTCTGAAACAGTAACATCGCTGACATCTGCATCGACGAGTAAGCGGGACAAGTTTGGGCTATTCACAAGAAAAGGGAGAAGAAAGGGATAGATGATCCGTACTACATGTAATCTACAGAACCCACAGTAAAGCCATCGTTGCCGTTGTTCTTTTCCGTACTCATTCATATCAGTCATACCAGCACATGGTTGATGAGATCCTTAGCACTGCTTCCCCACGGGTTGATCGTTGCTGCTTTTCTCTTATCGTTGACGGTTACTTATCATCTTATCAATCAAGGTTGTCCGTGAACAAGAGCCACAGCTCATGTTGATTAGCGTGGTACCGATCCAATCTTAGCTCGGTATGAATGGAAATGCCTTGAGCTACAGGTTACCTACCTCTGGGCACTAGAAGTACCTAGTTGCCTTGGGCGAGACACAAATACACAAGTTAAGGTACTGACTGAATCAATCAAAGTAGTTGTTTGACCTGGGTGAAAACTGCGATACGCGGTCGCCCTACCTTTGAGGCTTTGTGCAACCATCTGCAGCTTCTCACCGTGACCCTTACAAACTTGGCAGATAACTGCACCGAATAGACCTCTCAAAGTGTCAGACAGTTGAGGGTCCATGTTACTGCAGTGCCATCTCATGCAGACACTGCCCTTTCTGTAAGACATAGATCCCGTTGCAACATCTTGCATCAAACATCCGCCTGCATGACCAACCATTTGTGTCTACTTGTCTGAGGATAACACAAACCTGATATTGATTTACTGATGTTGTCAATCAACAGGATATATGCTGTTCCTTCGTCGCCTGGTCAAGCCACATAACAGGCACGTTTTGAAGTTACGTCTACTAACTGCCGTGTTCATCAACTCGACGATTGGGTCCCAGGGCCAAGTTAACGTGAGTCAGAGAGCCTGGATCCTGGAAAAAGCTGCAGGCTGAGCTATCTGCCGAAATCAGAACATTTAAGGTTCACGACAGCTTCTTCTAGATCATCCAAAGACATGTCAAAATGTTTGAATTCTGGACTAGCTGTTGAACAGCAAGGTTTCTAGGACGAAGTATATGCTGTCCAGACCCGATCTTGATGGCCGGATCGGCATTAGTCGAAATCATCATCACAACGACTGGGGGTTGGTGACGGATTCAGATGGATGTCGACCCAAGTTTCAGACACGTCTGAAACGTGCGTGGGTTCTTGTGCAGCCGCTGAAGAGGAGATTGATGACGACTACCATCCTCTTGCAATAAAAGGAGAGGAGGAGTTTGACAATAATTACATTGTCAGCCCTAGCTCAGCTGCTGCTCGCACTAATGCTAATGGGCCTTGCAAGCCAAGATCCCAGAGGGTCTGAATGCAAGCCTCAGGGGCGGATAAACTTGGTGGCACAGCGTTGCCAAACATTGTAACAGCTGCAAAAGATGGAGGTTAAAAAAAAAAAAAAAGATATAAAAAAAAAGAAGACAAAGGACCCCACATAGCCAGCGCTTGGCATGCTCTAAAGCTGACCAGAGAGGCGCTATAGTGACACTATCGACGGCTACCTTTGTAAACGAAACAATATTCAAGAGAAACTATCGAAGTCTGGATCCAGGGTTCATTTTCCGCATCTCTATTCAATGTGGCTGCTTTCAGATCAAATGTCCACCCGCATGGCATGGAAAAAGGGGGCAAACTTTGTCATGACTGTCAATGCTGGCTGAACCGTCCGTTTCGGGGCATGTTAAAACCATAACTTTTAGCCACAGCCTTGACTATTGGCATTGGGGCGACGCCTGGCGCTGTGAGCAATCTGCGCAAAATGCCGTTTGGCTGCGTGGTTTAAGCACAGTTTGAATTCCAAGCCAGGCCGTTGTGCTGCTTGCGGAAAGCTTTTGCGTAGCTGCGTTCCAAGCCCAACGTTCCAGATGCAGCTTTGAAGGCAATGTATTGCGGTATTCTACTTTGTAGTATTAAACTCAAACCGTCTGGAATGTGGGCGCTTGGCCCTTGAAAAGGTGATCGCCAGATGGTCCATTCCAAGGCTACTGTTACCTTGCCTGTCACGGCAGCAGGGTATGTAGCACCCCTGAATCGTACATACAGTACTGTATGCACGCGAGCTGTCCACTCCTGTCAGCATGTGTCTTCACTTCATTCTGTGGAGGCATGTCTAGTGTCTTGTCCTCCCATGAATCCCATCCGGCTTGTACGGGACGCCTCATCAAGCCTGGGCCTGACTAGCGATTAGTAGCTAGTGGACTAGGGAGGGGGCCCTGGCTGAGTTTTGTTTCCTTGGAGAAATAACTTGCAGCCAAGGGCACAGATAGATGTCTATAGAGCAGACCAGTTACTCTGTATGTATAGTTAGTATGCGACGGAAGCCAAGGAGTTAGGATAAGCTGATGTGGAGACGATCGTATCTATCGACACGTTGCCGGACGAGACGAGCGAGGTTCTTGAGAAGAACCATGCCAACTTAGCTGCACAAAACAGCGTGATTCCCGCTCCGTGTGTCGACGGATTTCTTGGGTTGTCGTCACTTTCTTTTACCCTGTCCCGCCCTCAGCCTCCATCTATCTATCTATCATCTTTCTCCTTCTCTTTCTCTCTCTCTTTCTTTCTCAAAGCCTACATCTTATAGCCTCGAGGCGCCACTCTCCCTTGTGTTTTTTGTATTTTCATACTCGTATCCTTTCTTGCATGTCTTCCTGTTTTGTATAACCAGTCTTCTCCCCTTCCCAATGGGTCTTCACTTAAGCTCTGCCTGGAGCACCCCCAGGGGCTGGAGGCTGATTACAGTAACACTCGTCGCCCTGACCTTGCTGCTCGTTGTACCCCTCCATCGGCTCAGCGACGATTCACCGGGCGTTTATGGACATTTGACCAATTATCTCAGCCATGAGGGTGCCGCATACGATGTCGAAGAAGGCTTTGTTGCCAACCTCAACGAGACGACTACCAACCAAATACTGAACGATAAGGATCCTGCTGAAAAGATTCCATACGATACGGATTCGCCACAATACACGGGCGAGAAAGACAAAGAAGCCTCTAGCAGCGCTGAGAAGCCTGCCGGAGCTCAGCACCCAGAGGACGACAAGAAGCCGGATGATGCAGAGGACGATGGAGCGGTTCTTGAGATTGATCATGGCGACAGCGATACACCTCAAAACACCGACCAGATCCACAGCGAGGTGCCAGAGGAGACCACGAAACCCGAGAGCAGCAAGACCGAATCGCAGGGTGTACAAAGTGGCGAGCCCAAGTCGCAAGAGGATGGAAACAAGCCCGAAGCGGCCGACAAGGAACACCGGCCACAGGACAACACGCAGTCGCAGAGTGGTGAAAAGAAACTCCAGGCCGACGAGACAGCCCCAGGCCACGAGCAGAAACAACCACACAGTGAGAATAAGGCCCAAGAAAGCGAGAACGAGCACCAGCAGGGTGAAAACAAGGCCCAGGACAACGGAGACAAGCAGCCTGATGGTATCAAGCTCTCTGATCAGTCGCAAAATAACAATGATCACAAGAACGAAGAAGGCGATAGCTCGGCCAAGACCAAGACCCAAGTTTATCAAGATAGCGCGACAACCAGCATTGCGAGTGAATTCATGCCTTCTCAAACGGCAGACTTGGATATTCCTTCAGGTCCTTTATCAAACTGGACTGGGGTTTGCGATGGATTTCCCAACACCGATGGTATCATGCTTGTCATGAAAACCGGTGCCACCGAAGCATTTACCAAGCTCCCGGCCCATCTCTTGACGAGCTTGCAGTGTCTGGACGACTATCTTCTCTTTTCTGATCTGGTGAGTGAACATAGCATTCTTTTCCCACGAAGGGGGACGCAAGGGGAGCTTTTGGCGCCACCGATGGAATTAAACCAAGCCACCGTCCCATAAAGGGCAGCTAACCAATCCGTACAGGACCAACAAATCGACAAGTACCAAATCTACGACGTCCTCAAAGACGTGAAGGATGACGTCAAAAAAGGCCGCAAGGAATTTGACCTCTACAAAGCCCAAACTGAGTGCCCAATTGCTCAGCAGTATTGTACCGAGAATATGAAGGAAGGCTGGAATCTTGATAAGTACAAGTTCCTCCACATGGTAGAGAAAGCCTGGGAGATGCGTCCAAATAAGGAGTGGTACGTGTTTGCTGAAGCCGACACTTACGTATTCTGGTCGAATCTTGTGTGGTACCTTCGCAACAGGGTCAATGGTACAGAGACACCATACGTCGGCAGTGTTGCCATGCTCAAGGGAAAGCCATTCGCCCATGGCGGCAGTGGCTATATCATCCATGGAGACACTATGAGGAAGATGGTTGAGATTCCTGACTTGGCACACAAGTACGATATGATGGCTACGCATGAATGCTGTGGTGATTACCTCATGGCCCTGGCCGTTATGGAAACTGGCAAAAAGGTCAAACAAGCACACCCCATGTTCAACGGCGAGAAGCCTGTAACCCTGCCATTTGGCAACAATCACTGGTGTGAGCCTCTCTTGACCATGCATCACATGAATCCCGAGGAAGTCAGCGACGCCTGGCATTTCGAGAAGACGCGACAGAAACAGGTATGCTTGCCAGAGATGTGTCGATGTTTGCAGGGAACAAAGCTAATTACCAACGTTAAGGGGTTCATCCAAATCAGAGAAATGTATCACCAGTTTTGGGCTCCTCAGCTGGAGGCGGAGCACGACGAATGGGATAACCTGTCTGACGACGTCTGTTATATTGGATTCGGTCCCGAAGCTCAGGGCAAGGCCACTGATCACCAGAAGGGCCGTCAAAGGAAGGAAAACGAGAAAAATGCCATCGAGCAACACGCTCACCGATCCAAGGAGCACTGTGCCATGGTCTGCGAGGCTGAAAACCTCGATATCTCGGAAGACGATTATTACAATCTCAAGGACGACAAAGAACGCAACGAGATGATCAGGTCCCGTTATAGTCAGAAGAAGGGCAACAAGGAGTGGCACGCTAGCCGACGCTGTTTCCAATGGCGTTACCACAACAACGTGTGCTGTATCGCCAGGAGTTTCAAGAGGGGCAAGCCCCGTAAAGAGCAAAAGCCAGAAGAGAAGTGGACAAGCGGCTGGTTTGTGCAAGGCATAAACGATTGGATCGATGCCAAGGGTGACTGTACACCAAAGTGGAAGGATTAAGCAGCGATAGCACTCGACGTGCATTTCTCGCTACTCTCAACCGGAGTGGAACAAGATCATGAGTGGTGTTTTGTATCCCTTTCGTGGGATTGGCGTTTAAGGAATTGGGTTATTTTGCACCTTGATGAGGGATATATCTTGGATAAAGATGAACATCTTCTTTTTTTGGGTATTGGATTGGCGCATTGTTGCATGATTTGTCAGATTAGAGTAGAGCAGACCAGAGGAGCAGATATCAGGTTTACAACTGTTAGACAAAGGGATATGGCGGACACAGATTTATTTATAACTAACAGTTCCTTGTGCACATAGCAACGTTGAAAGGATTGTTGGAAGCAAGCTGGCAGGTGTGTAAAAATAAAATAAAAACATTAGAAAGATGACCTTGTTTGTGACATTGCAAAGTTTAAATCTGAATGTCGTGATGTCTATTTCCCTTTCGCCCTGATCCTGTTGATAGCAAGCCTCTTATCTAAGTGATAAAAGACTTGGGTAAACTTAGCATATCTTACTAGGACTTTAGACCAGTTTATTTTGGCACCCTAATTTTAACATCAGAAGTTTTCTTGCTTCCTGGGGCAGCTTGAATGACAGTCCATTCGCCTCGATGTTCTCGATCTATTCCTTCATACTAATTGGATTATCAGTAGTTCAATGACGAATTGTGTATGTTGAGAACAGTGGTCCTTGACGTCTGAAGTTAATTACAGGGGTAATTATTACCGCAGATTGATATCGAGCAGTGTTCCTGCTCCACAGTAATTCCAGATATCTGTGAAAATGAAGCACAACAGTCCCATCGACCTCGGAGTAACGATAAGACATGCTCATGATATCAGAAATGTTTTCATTGCATCATGCTATGATATGAGATGAGAGAAAGTTCTTTTCCGCAAATTCCTTTTTGGTGCCACCCCTCCTGATGTTTGATGTCCATGATCTGACTAAAACGCAGATTCCATTATCCAAAATACCCACTTCTCAAGAGAGAATACACTCTGAAATCAAAAGTTCTTTAAACAGTAACGCTCCCGTAGGTGTCCCAAATAATTAAGCAGATCCAGGTCTTTGTCTTGCTTGGTCTTTGCTTTCATGTCGTCATACCCCCATCCCTGGAGGTGAGTTGTTGTATCATATCGTTTATCTTAATTTGCTGTCGTCTAGGTTCATTATGATGTACCCTGCTTTCCTCCGTGACGTCCACATCGGTGCGGGTTTTTCGGCGACTTCATGTAGCAGTATGGCTTTGCATCCTCTCCTGCGGGCTTGCCAAAAACCTCCTTGATGGAGCAGTACTCATAACCGTCACCCATCCAGTCTTTGAGGTGACGATGCAGCTCGCATCGCGAAATGCCACACTTTCTGCAGTACACCTGACCCTTGACACGCATCTGCCCCATAGGATCATCCTTTTCAGGGTTTCGCTCATGTCGATGGACAAGGGGGCCAGCTCCTCGCCAAGCCCACTCCATGTCGTTTGGTCCAGAGTAACGGCTGGATAGGGGAACTGTGCCGTGAAGTCGTCGGTGAATTTCGTAAAAGTTAGAGTTTGTGAGGCCGAAACAAACGCTGTCAATGGGATCAAGGTGATCGAATATGGTGTAATGAAGCTCAGAAGGAAGATCTAGCAGAGTATGATCCTTGGGGGGTTGTGGTTGTGTCTGAGGAACTGGTTCATAATCCATTACAGAGTATGACCGACGAGGAGGAGGCAGTTTGGGTCGATGAGGAAGCTGGGCCGCTTTATCCTCGGCTGGTACTTCGGGAGTTGAGTGTTGGCAGGGCGTGGATGGAGGAGGCGCCTCGTTTTCGGGAATGGGTGCTTGTCGCTCAATGTGAGAAGCACCCGAGTGCGACCCGGTAACATGGTCGCCTTGGTAGTCAGTCATTGACCAACCTCTTCTGGGTGCCCTCATCAATCCTCTCTTCTTGTTGAGCTCCTGCATTCGTTTGGCATGCTCTTCCCTGGTCATTGACGTTGAAGAGTCAGTCCTGCCAAGGCTAGGACGCTTCATAAGAGGCCCATTAGAGGCCTCATGTGTCGGTGTTCCAGCGGGCGAGAATGCGGGATCAGCCAATAATTGAACCATGGTTGGCTAACAAAGATGGTGCTGTATATGTCCGTTGGGTTAATGCTAAACCAGGCTGGGGTCAAAACCCGGGAGCGGCGTTGCTGATGGCAGTACTTTTTGAAGGTATTCACAAATGCTGTGATGTAATGTCGTAGGAGACGCGGTGAACTGGGAGGGGAAGTGATCCACTCCAGGAAGTTGTCACCTAGGTTGCGTTGACGATGTTGTACCGGTGTCGGTTGTAGGTATATTGGTGAAGTGAGAGCCTCACTAACACGTTCATGAGCGGTTGAAGGATGTATAAGTTGAAGTTCTGTGTTTAAAGAGCCTGGAGTGGCGACGTAGGCCGGTTATAAAAACGTTGAAGATGGATAGATGACAAGGCCGGGCAGGCCTTTCAAGAGCCGGTCGGAGTCCGAAGGTCGGTGGATGCCGTTGCTTGGTTTTGGAGGGGGGTGGTGTGATGGGCCCCGGGACCAGATTCAACCAATTCGAGTTCTGTCCTCGTCCGTCCAGGGGTTAACTGGCACCCTAGGGACACATAGTTCCGGGAAAAAACCATGATAAGCTAATTCTGGTCTGGCTAGTTCGTCTGAGGCACAGCCGAAGCTTGTGTGCTTCTTTGCTGTGTACGGTGATACCGAAAACCCGCCAGTGGCCGCGATACCATACCGGGACCCTGATTCAAGTTATGGTGGCAAGTCAAAATCATTTCATGCCATGGATCCATGTTTCATGGATACATAGATAGGAATTGGCGTGGGCCTCTTTACTGATCATATGGTCCATCAAACGCAACACCAACTCCAAACACAAAGACACAACTCGAGATTTGTGCAGCGCACCGGCCCGGTATATTCAGTGGTATTTAGTCTATAATCGTATGACTGGAAGAAGTGAAAACACTTCCCCAGACGATTGTGATGTCGTGTCGTGCAGTGTGTCATGTGGCGGCAAATCATGCCTAGATTGAGCCTGACAGGCACCCTTTCCAGATTTTCCAAGCTTCGCGAACATACGAAAAGTCTGCCTTCTCTTGGAGGGGTGACAACTAATCTTGCAGCAACTAACTTTAACTGTACAACGTGGTAGCAAGAAGCGGCCTCGACTCATCCAACTCTCTGTCGAGTGCCTAGACGCTTTTGATCATCAAGCACTCTTTATCAACCCAACCACGTTTATGGGAGCGCTAATAACCCCAGTATCAACGTCATAATGGAGATTGTCCCCGGCCATGGTTCCCTCAACTCAAAGGCACGGACGGGGCCGGAGAACCCCGCTGGGAGCGGACCGGCAACGATCTTAAAAGCCAGGGTCGTGCAAGGTCTCGACGAAAGTCTCGATGCCGCCATTTTTTCTGGCGAAGAGATCAATCAGCACAGAGTGTTGAAAGACAAGTATAGAAGCTGAATTTCGACTCTTGGAAGTACAATATCAGCCTGCCTGCAGGCGAAGATGAACCTGCTGTCTACTCATTAAGGCTATATGGCCATTTCGGAGACTTCTACTAAAGTGATCATCTTGATAGTCAGGCTCTCCGATTCCAACTGTACTGAATTTACGGAGGTGCATGTACATTTACTTGGCTGCCTTAGAATCTCTTGCAAGTCGTTTTGCCTAGCTCATCGTTCTTCACTGGCTCTATTTTCTCTCCTCTTCGTATTTGCTGCGGCTCTTTCAAAATCATCCGTCCTTCGTGTTTACTGCAGTTAGAAACTAAGGCACAAGGCCCCCACGAAGACATCCACAAGAAGTTGTAGACATCAATGCACTTCGTAGGTGTGTGCCACCACCATCACCTCTACATACCAGTTGACTATACATGCGTATGATATCGGCTTTCCCCCATGCACAATGAAGCCCTACCGAAGCAAACCGTGTCTGTGGTTGCTCTCAAGGAAGCCTGCAACACATTGAGCCCCGAGAGTTCGAAATCGGAGCTCCCCTCCTCACACGATTATGTAGTGACTATACAGTCAGCACCACTACTTGTATATCCCAAAGATGCAGGTATGGATCGTTGGTGCTCCAACTTGGGTTACATTTATGCACGTTATTAACCGGAATGGCGCGAATGAACCTCGCCCGAGAGCCGCCATTGTTTCCGTCTCGGTTGGTTCATGCTGTGATCTGAGGTCTCCATACACGGATCATGATGTTGGTCAGTGGTGAGATTATCTGATGCTAGCAGATAAGGGGACCAAGCACGTAAGATCTCCTGATTCTGAATAATCGGGCTTGTGCCAATCAGAGTATTTGACGATAGTAAGGGTACAGTTTTTGGAACTAGACATAATCACGCACTACCTTACATAACGTCTAATACTTGCTTGAAAGGAAGGTCGTGAGGCTCAGACTTAACAGCTACCTTCAATAGGATCAAGTACCTGCAAGCAAGGTGCTATTATGTTAGGGATCGTTGAAATGGCCAATGTCGCTCGTTGACTCCGTCGTGTTTAAACATGTGTCAAGATTCTCTAGTGAAGGGATCGGTAGCAAGAATTGACGGTGTTGGTAGCACTAAGTGCTACCATCCATACCATCCATATCATCCATAGCTGAATACTTTGGTCTGAGCATTGCATTAGACTCGGAAGCCCATCAACCCCTACATCATGATTCAGTTCGTATTATCTTGTTTGTATTCTTTGTGCTTCAGGGAATTGCCAAATCCCATTAAATATTCGCTGTGTAGCATCTCTATATAATTCACTGTAACTTCATGGTCTACGCAGTTTGGTTATACGGATGGCCCTGAAGAGTTATTCTATGATCTTGTGATCACTTGCTTCTGGACAAATAAGAATAGTTGCCAAGAAAGGTGTGTGTAGTCAGAAGAACCCAGACTCAATATAATACCGGGTTTCTGATCATAGCTTGTTCTGACATAGCACTCGTTGGGTCGGTACATATATCTGATTGAGAAAAAGTCTGCCAACTGTACACTTGCAGGGTCGCAGAAGAACATTTCTTGAATACACTGGACAATGTGCTGAATAAAGCAACATAATGAGAACGGGGTGACAGCGAACTGTTTGCAAGATGACGAAGTCCCCTTGACCTGTGAGGCTCGTCATGCTTCCTGGGAGTGTAATTCTAGTGAACGAGAAAAGTCAAGTATGGTCTGATAGGCTACGACACCAATCAGCAACCTCCAATCATACACGAATTGTGTCAGGAGTACTGCCCGTGACAACCATAATCGAGCTCGATTTTGTAGCATGGCCATGTTCTTGAGGACAACAGAGGAGTATTTCCTACGATGATTGTTGAGAAAAATGTTGACGAGCAAACACAAAGAAGCACAAAAGACCGTTGATCATCAAGAGGTGTGTGAAAACACTGTCTTTTGGCTAAATAATCCTAACCCCAGGTCGGCAAAGTATACAGTTCCATGAAAAGAAGAAACTTGGCTGATTCCAGTCCTCTGGTATTGGAGAATACTACCAATTCCAGCGTATTTTTACATCCAAGGTCTGCATGAATACTAAAGTCGTCGGCGGATAGCTTGGCTGGAAGCCTCATCATACCCTTCGTATTCCTAATGTCACGCTTCCCAAGTCCCTCAACGCCATAGCTGAATTAGGGTGCCATCCACGTCCGCAGGGAGCAGACTTGGGGCCAGATCAAGACGAAAACATCTGACCGTCCGTCGCCCGCTTGGCAGTTCAAATGGCGACCCAGATGAGCATAACGACCACGTCGAGACCCTTGCCCTCGCCGCCATCATACTTGAAGGTCCACATGCCGTCCTTCTTCTCGTCCCAGTAGGCACCTGTGGCACTGTGCATTCCTCGTCGACCGACATGGGGCTTTCCGTCAGTGGCAGTCGCTTCGGAGCTGGTAGAAATGTGAGGCTCTTCAGCCTTAATCTCGGTGCCACCACGGGGCTTGTTCAGGGCGGATGTAGGGACGAGGTGCTGCACGATGGTGCTATTGCATGCGAACTTGAACGAAGGAGCAGAAGCACCCTCGGGGGTTGATTCAGAGATGACGGCTTTCAGAACAGAGCTCTGCATTCATGGTCAGTATTTGAACTACAACGCTGTGTAGAGTTGTGTCTTTAACCTACGATAATTGTTGAGTTCCATTGCTCGGTCTTTGCATGATCGTAGAATTCAGCGCTTCCAATCGCGCTGTTGCAGGCCTGTAATTGTTTTGATTAGTGCACGCGTCGAAAGAAGCGGCCGTCTTTTTGCTGGCGGTAAGCAGAGATGAATGGGGGACGTACATCAGTAGCGATCTGCTTGAGGCGGTTGGCGGGAATCGGCTGGATAAAGATTAACTCTTGCACGGATAGAGGATCCTTTCAGCGTTTGTGCACATACGGGAGTGGCCATTGTAGAGATTGGTGTCGTTATGGGGTTGAGAGGATGGTTTGGAGCTGAGTTAATGTATGATGGATGGCGTCGTGGATCGGATTGGACAGGTAGAAAACGGTCGGTAAACAAAAACAAGCCTCGTTATCAGAGGAACCGGGTTATGCATTTCATGCACAAACCATGGCTAGCATCTTCAGTAACAACAACCTTGTTATTATTATTTTTAAATCATGCTTCACGCTCGAGAGAAGCATTTGTGAGTAATCCTCATGGCCAAGAAAACCAAATCTAGTTATTTACTATCCATAGCTGGGATCATTTTATTATCATGATTATTCTAGCTCAGTTTGTGTCAGATTGTCTCTCTATAGCGGCTACCAACGAGACAAGTTAGGCACGTGATCAATATTGAGTGTAATCGATCGTTGACAACAATAGCTACCTCCTACGGTATTGCAGAGCTGAATAATTTGAGCTGAGGTGTTGATCTAGAATGCAAGTCTTATTCTCAAATTCGATACAATTTGGACTTCGTTACCAAGGTGTCGTACTCTTGTGTACTCTTGTATCTACATGTCTGTTTCTACACGTCTATTAGTACCTCGTTTTCCCTTCGTTTCTACCGGTGTAAATATTTGGGGGGGTTTTTTTTCTTGGTGAGCTAAAGCCATGATAGCTTATGATAAACTTTCATGAAACATTTTCTTCTAATTGGATATGAAGTTACGCACTGATCCAATGTGTCTCAATGGTATCTGTAGGCATTGCTAACTAAAAACAACCAAATTAGGTATCGTTGCCTTCAAAATTACTCGTCATTCCAAGTGAGGTCTATAAGATTACGATATTATCAAAAGTTGTAAAGAATATGTGGTCTATCACCGGCGTGCAGGTTGGTGATTCCATGCAGTCGGAAAGGAAGTCAAGACAAGACAGATCCGGGGGCACCTGTATCCGTACCTGCTTCTGAATGCTAGGTTTTCTGCAGTTGATAGGGCGGTCACGAGCTGCTATTTTGTCCAACCAATGAGCCACGTGCTCTTCGAAGCAGGATCCAAGCTTGCTACTTACAGGAACACACACCGAGAAGTGGGGCGAGTGTCTCGTCCTCGTTTCGGCAGTACTGTACATTCCATGTCGTACATAAACAGACGACTTGGACCTTTTCTTTATCACAAAATTTTTTTGGCCAAGTAAGTCATTCGCCAATCGCTCGCACTAGGATTACCGATTGAGCATCATTCTATACCCTCTCAAGAACTATCCGTTTTGCTTGTCCTTGGCAGCGCTCCTCCTCCTTCGCTAACAGGGACACAACACTCACTACTGGAGCAGTCAACAACAAAACCTCGCCAATTTCGAGCAATTCCGACATGTCTTCCCAACCTCTCCTTCAGACCACTCCCGGTACGTCCGCCCCAAGTGCCCATTGAATCATGCAATTGGCATATGCTTATCTTGCTCTGTCTAACATGTCTTCTAGGTAAGCGCATTGCTTTGCCAACTCGCGTCGAACCCAAGGTCTTCTTCGCCAACGAACGAACTTTCCTGTCATGGCTCAACTTCACCGTCATCCTCGGCGCCCTCGCCATTGGCATGCTTAACTTCGGTGACAGAGTCGCCTTCATCTCTGCATTCCTCTTCACTGGTGTCGCTATGTTGACCATGATATACGCATTGGTGACGTACCATTGGCGAGCCAAGTCTATAAGAATGAAGGGTCAGGCTGGCTTTGATGACCGTTTTGGTCCCACAGTTCTGGCCATCATTCTTCTTCTGGCCGTCATTGTCAACTTTGTCCTCCGAATCACCGACAAGTCCAAGAACAACGGCAACTAGAGGCTCACTGGATATCACTACAGCGGTTGCAGTAAACTAACGGAATATAAAGGCTGCTTATATGGAAAGAGGCGGGAATGGCTCAGCGGGGAATGGAGTCTCAGGGTGTGTTGGGCTATTGGCGTTAGAGCCGGGACATCACAAATTTTCTTTACGCAGTATTGCACGATTGTAGCGGCACAAATAAAAGCAGAATGTTATATTTACTTGCGCTGGGGTATCTTGCGATTTGCTGTACGGCTTGCCCAACCATAAACCGTCCCTGGAGTGGTTCATTGAAGTATTTTCAAAACATAAAGGTAGACAAAACAGCCTGAACAGAGTAGAATTATTGGGATTGTATCAAGCCTGCTTGGCTGTACCAGACTGGACCGTAACACCCTTCTTGATTTTCAACTCCTGTATAGGCTCAGTCGAAATAAAAATCCTCATTGACTTTACAGACCGTGGAGAGGGTTGAGGTAGCACTGCGCCTTCAAATCGGCTGTGCATAACCTCGAAATCGTCGTTGTCGCAATCATTGTCTTCTTGAATGTTCTTTTCAAGGATTGTCTCTTCAACAATATCCTTACTTTTAGACTTTTCTGGCTGGTCAAATAGCTGGTTGTACTGATAATATGCTTTCCCTTCCTCAGTGACAATCCGCTTGCATTTTTCCATCACTGTGATAAGCTTGCAGACATCGGCGGTCCGCGCGTACAGCAGTGCTACTCGAGGGCGGTCGCCTTGTGTTATTATATGATTTGCGACCTGCATGATGCGCTTCTTGATTTGCGTTGACGAGATAACTGAAGCCGGAAGGATATCATATTTGGAGTTGAGCTCAGCGATGATGGCTTCGTGGGGAGCTAGCAGAGCTGGTATTGAAGTCTTAGGATCGTTGTTTCGGGGTCGCTTCGGCAAATGTGCATCTTTGGAGACATTCGTATCTGTCTTCCTTTTGCCAGAGGCATGGTTGGATGTTGCAGTGGGCATCTTTGTGAGTAATAATGTTAAAAGAGCGAGGTGGCTCTAGCGGATAGAAAAGTTGTGGTCCAGGACTTGAGCTTTGCGGGGCACATGCAAGTCTATACTTGGTGTAGATATGGGGTACAGAGGCGTTATTCATTGGATCAAATGCTTGGCATTTGTAGCTTGCTTAACAACTGATACATTCGAAAAATCTTAGGACAGCTTGCCAAAATACACTACCTAAGGTAGGTTGTCTGCTTGAGCACCTTCAAAGAGTTCTTGTCATGGGCAAGGCATCAGGAGCTTCCCTTTTTTTCTACTTTTCTTTTATAGGGTGATTTCCTCAACTCAGTACCTAGGCTGTCCCTTTGGAAGCAAACCTCATAAGCAAGTGGCTGCATGTAATGAGAGACAGCTCACTACCTAATAAGGCAACTCATTGTGGATGATTGCAAGATTTGAGATTGGAACATGGCAAAAAGTGGCTGGCAAGCCTTGCGCCACAACTCCAAAGTTGAGATCTTGAACGCATAAGCACAGCTCGGCTTATCCAAGTCTGACTCTTAGGCAGCCGAGGTGATATTAACCTAACTGGATCTCTTTTGCCAATTTACTTATCTCAGAATGCCTTCCATTACCTTCGGGCAGAGATGAGCAGATGTGTGAGCACTTCACGAGCACCCCCATCTGAAGATGCCATGGATGACGATTTGGATCAGAGTCACCTAGTGGGGTTAAGGGCATCTCCTCAGGAACTTTCCATCACCTCATCGCGCTTCAGAATCCCCCATCACCTACCTTTCAATTTGCAGCCTTTGCATGGCATGGACGAAGTTCTCCCGCAAAGCTCCCCGGACGATAGTAACTGAAATACAGGGATTGCAGTTTCTGTTGATGCTCTCGACTGGAGAGATAAAGGAGCTTGCACCAGATTTGGCCACAATAACCAACCAGAGTGAGGCTCCTAAGAGAATGCCAGTACAGACACAGGGACACTAGCACAGTCTAAACAATTACAGCTTGGCTTCCAAGACAAGTGAAAAATAAGCGAGCTGGTTGGAAGTGGCTGCAGCAACTTACAGAGATAGACCCACAACCTACACACCATCCCGTTTCGTTCTAACCAAATGTGTCTCATTGATGGTTGCATTGTCAGACGTTCAAGACTCGTCCCGAAGTCAAGTGTAGGACTGATTGCCCAGATTCAAAACCAGTAACATGTGATTGGAATAAGAGAAACATTCAGGGGATCTAAGAGAACTAATAAGCAAGACAGTCCTGTTAATCAAGCCAGGTAATTTTCAGGCAACCTGCCTAGTAGTTGGTACCTACCTAGCTGCCAAGCGCGAGATAAGATGGATTTAGGTTTGGGACATGCTTTACTCCGAGTAGTTGGGGCTACAGCCAAATCTTCTGATTAGAAGTATATACGTTGGTGTTTTGTACCTGAACAGGTACCTTGAAGGACATTTCCAGTCAGCGCCAGGCTCTTCAGGTTCTTCCGGGCTGTTCGTCGAATCACGATTAGGAGTTGCTACTTGAGGAGCGCATGAGTATTTGAAACTGCGTATGTTGAAGCATTGTCCCTACGGAATACATGTGCAGCAGCCTGCACTAGCTCGGGCTAGGCCATCGACTGGATCTGACGGATCTCTTCCTGTCCGGTCCTGAGTTTGGGTACTAGTTTGTTATCACTGCTAACAAGCTGGGAAGTGACTGGGATCATAGAAGGAGACAAACGGCGAAACTCATCTGAAGCAACAAACAACTAACTTGACCACCACAAAACCGAATGGTTCTTCAATTGCTTTATAACAATCTATCTGCTAGTGCTGGTAGGGATCACAAGGTACCAGATAAGCCAATGTTCAAGATTCAATGTTCCATTATGCTGCCAGGGCCAAGTGCTCCAGCTTGCATTTATTAAGGTACCTACCTAAGGTAGGTACCAATGTAAGGTGGTGGATGGTTCTGAGTTTCTAGCCGTCGTCGTACCACAATCACAATCCCCTGGATCCTTCCATGTTGGTTGATGGCCCACTCCCCAAAGGGGGCCCAGAAAACCCCAATTTCGCCCCTGCGTGCCCACCAACAGCCTGCCAGCACTTGACTCCCTTGACTCCTAGGCTTGTTTTAGCCTGCTCGACGGCTTCGCCTCAGGTCTGCTTTTTATGGGTACTCAATCGGCCGTTCAATCAAATCAAGTCTCTGGCCGATCGCTCATTCAATCAGGGAGGAAACCCAGCACACAAGCAGCACCAAAACAAGAGACCCAGACCCAAGCGTCACTCTTGGGTACTGACTGTGAAGGGCTGAACTCTGAGGTGCTCCCATCACGCACGCTGCAAGTGCCACCCACTTTCTCCTTCTTCCAGTTTGACTTTATCCCCATTTCCCTCGACGTCGTGTCAGACTCCCGCAACAGCAGCATCAATTCCACGCACCTACCTGCACTTGTACTTCCACTTCTCCCTCGACGCACCTTCCTTCCCATGTGTTGTCGATTTTCCTCTTCGCACCTTCATTTGCGCCTGCACCCCCGTTTTTCCACCATTTTCTTTGCTGCTTCACTACCACAACCCACCTAATCTTCCCTCTTACACGCTCTCCCATCTCGTCTCGTCTCCCTCCCTCTCCATTCACAACACATTCTCCCTCTCAAAAAAAAAACAACACTTCTTTGTTTGCTGTCTCTCAGAGGCCACAGAGTCGAGGCTTTTGCTAGCGCTCGATCACTTCTTTCTTCTCTCTCTTCTGGCACATTGTCGCTCAGAGGACTTGTCGTTACTGTCGCTGGTTGACCCAAACTCCTCTCTGGTTCTGGCCTGTTCTGAGGGGCCACATCATCAAACCCCTTTGCGCCCGACTCCGATTGTCCGATCCGCAAACCTACTTTCCAGTTACGTCAGCCTCACCTGCGCCACATCTCTCATAAACTTGGCACCGGCTCTCATAATTTTCACCCGTCTTTAAACCCACACACAGCTGCTGCCTGTCGCATTGATACAAAAGCTCGCTACGGCCCTTCCGTCGTGACTTTTTGGTCTCCTCCTTGACTTCTTGTCGAGGCATCCTCATGTTTCGATTCTGGACATCTGAATCACGGGGAAGCGACGAAACGCTGCCGGCAACACCACCAATCGCAGACCTACTGAAACCATTTCAGTCACCCCTGCTACCAAAAACGAAAGTATCAGGGTCGTTCGAGGCGCAGCCTCCCAAACGGAGACGGTCAGGCGTATATGGCTCTGATGAAACGTCCGATATGAACGTGCCTAGAAAGCGCGCCAAGATAAACCTAGATATAGTAGGTGACAGTTTCTCAGCATCCGGCCCAAAACCACAAGAAAGTCCTACGGCCTCTGGTTTGGATGACGCCCGGGATGAGATTCGCCATCAGTTTGGTCTTGAAATTTTGCTAAAGCATGATGAAATTCGGCTCATCAACCAGGAACTTGCGAAATGCCAGATTGCTCTGGAGCAGCTCCGACGTTGTCATCTTATCCCTTACCCTGTGAATTGCCCAACTCCTGAACAGATGCTGAATGTCAGTGCCGGAAAGGGACCTGCTATTCAGTCGCGTCTGGGGGAAGCTGTACCAAAGTGGGCACCCCCGTTTGGTGTCGTTGATGGTCCATATGCCAGACACTATGCCAAGTGGCTCATTCCTGATCCTTCGTTTGATGGCATACAGCCCGAGTGGCATTTTACTCCAGAAGCCTCGCGCGCGAGGGCTTCATTTGCTGAAGGGCGGACGACAAGAAATAGCTTCACCGAATCTGGAACTTTGCTCAAGGCCCGTTCAGGCCGTGGAGCTGGGAGTCAGAAGTTACAATCTTTGTCAAGTGGCTATCCTCAACCAAAAGACAAGGCTGGCCCCTGTATCTTGAAACGCGCCGATGGGAAGACGGTAAAGTTGGTATGTATTGATTGCAACCGGGAGAACTTTTCAAGTACTCAGGGATTTATCAATCACTGCCGTATTGCTCATAAGAGGGACTTCAAGAGTCACGAGGAAGCAGCCGTTCAGAGCGGTCATCCAATCGAAGTAACAGAAGGGAGGGCTGTTGGAGAGGAAAAGGCGCCTACACCGACTGTGCCAACTCTGACGTCCACTTCTGTGCATCCTTTTGCCCAACCTGATATAACCGAACAGCAGGCATACATTGCACTCAGATCAAGAATTGCCGATTCGCTTAGGCTTTATCATCAAGGCAAGCTGCCTGGCGTCACTCGTATCCCTTCGCTTCATGGCAAACCCCACGGGCGTGAAGTGCAAATGACTGGCTCTGTCGCAGGAGCTGCGGATGTGCCTTTTCTCTCACATCTACTGCAAAGTCGGAAGTTCGACGGCAACTTGCGTGAACTGGTTGCAGATGCAAAGACAAAGATTGTATTGGACGATATGACTTCCGGTGAAGAATCGGAGCCTGCTGAGACATCAATTGAGGAGATGGACCTAGGAGACTCGTCTGCTGTGCGAAAACCAGTCGTTATGCGCGTGCCCGCAAAGGCTACTCATTCTCCAACTGTCATGGCCGCATCAGTCCATTCAGCCAGTAGCAAAGGTCGTGCTCCCCCAATCGCTTTCAAGACGTCTGCAAACTGCGGATCGCGTAATGCGAATCCTGTGCTTTCAGACGAAGATTTGGACATGGAAGATGTTGACATGAGCCCCAATACCATGGTCAGCAACAATGCGCCTTCCCTTGTTAGTGATGATGGAGAGTACGATGATACAGATGATGGCTCCTCTGTTTCTGGCACAAGTGATCATCTCGAAACCGAGTCAGTATCGGATGTGGAAGAGATCACGTTGGATGACGACCAGGATTCGCGTTCACTGCGTCGGGGATCCAGCGGCGCATCAGGCGCCGTAAGGCTTCGTAAGGACGACCCTAAGCATGTTACTCTGATGACCCCAGTCAAGAGTAATGCCAGGGAACGAAGGTCGCGTAAACTATGAACTATTCGAACATTGCATCTACACATTGTGGACCGATCTTCCCGTCCATTATTCAACGCTGTACAGTCACAAACCATTGGATTCGCCTTTCTTCTTGAACCACCAATTTTCAACCATATACTTTTTTAGTCAATATCTTCTGAACAACCACTGGAAACAGGCCACGATTGAGAAACGACAGCTGCTTGGTTTCAGTCTGCCACAAACGAAAATCGAGGCTATTGGGGGGCGCTTTGTGGGATTACAGTACGGGAAACATGCGATCTTGTTTGAATTAGAGAATTACGTATGTTCACAGGCGCTACGGAATGTGACTTCTTATTGGAATGCAGTTTGGTTGCACCTCTGTTTGGTTTTCGTTAATAGTATGTTAAGCGATTATCCCTAGACAAGAAGGGACATGTTGTACGATCGGAACATTTATATCAAGAGTTTGGTTTCAAGCAGTTCCGCCTGTTAGTATCATGAAATCTTAGTAAGAACAAGCTAGCAGTGTGAAAGAAAGCACAATAAATTAGACCAAAATCTGAAGTGGCAATTCTTTCCCGACGATTACGAAGACTCACAGATTGGTTGTTCGGCCAAGAAGTAGTCATCTCTGCCCCTGATGGCTTTTCTCAGCTCACATAAGGTTTGGACATGCTAGTAAACTATAACATATCCTTGCGAATACTTGATGGCCCACCCAATCGGATTAAGCAATGTTGTCTCTAATCAGTGTTAGAGGTAAGACGGAGTATGGATAGTGCCGATCTTGGAATTATTTTCAGGACAATACATAGTATCTATACATCTAGTTCAGATCATAAACTGGCTGAGGTCATTTACCTAGCCGAGAATGTATTAATGAATTAGGTTATTACTTTGATATTTCATTGATGGCACGCTCTTCGGCCGTAAGCTCAGACCAAATTAAACTCCTCCATGTTAATCATAAACCATTTCCAGTACGCAATTACAGAATAGCAGCAACTACACCGGCGACGGCTAGAAGAACACCAGCAGTGTTGCGTGCCTTGTCGGCAGCATTGTTGGTATTCTCGGCGCTCGCAGCAGACTCGGTAGCAGAGCTGGTTGCATCAGGGGCATCGGAACCAGTGGTGGTAGCATCTGATGCGTCAGCTGTCGCTGTGGAAGAGCTGGTCTTGGTGGCCTTGGTGGCAGTGCCATAGAGAGAAGCCTGCTGGCAGTTGATCTGGACCTGGCTCTGGGCGGAGCTGGCGCGAGGGTCATCTGGACAGTTGTTGAAGCAGCTAGAGGTAGACGTTAGATGACACGTTCAGCTAAAGAGGTACAAGCATGCTTCACTTACGTAGCAACAGCCTCATATGAAGCACAGAGACAGTCCCAGTCATTGGACTTGCAGTCTTGGACCTTTGCGTTCTCGGTCTCGAGACATCTCTTGACTATGTACTCAGCCTCGCACTCGCTAGAGGCAGAGGGAGCAGCGCCTGAGTCAGTCGAAGACTGAGCAGAAGCCGCAGCAGCGAAGAGAGCGAGGGACCAGAGGAACTTCATGATGGCAGTAACGTGAGGTGACGTTTGAGGATGGAGTAGGAAGAATTGGAGAATCCAGAGTAGGTTAAGGAGAAAAGACGGGTCCTGGCACAGGGAGATCAAGAGCAGATATATAAACTGAGGAGTTCGGGGCGTTTTCAATCACACAGGCGAGTATGGGGGATATTAGCAACAGGGTCTTGTTTAGCATCGTGCGGTATGGGCATGGGTAAGGATGCTCTGCCGTCCCACAGGTGGGACCAATGCGCCCAATAACAAAGTGTGAACTGTACATGGCATGGGCTTGATGACAGGGGCTGCTCAGATTTTGTTCCAGTCTTTGGGCCAGAGATAGGTAGAGTGTTGAGGTGGGTGGATAAAAGGCTGAATGCATGTTGCCGTCTGGTGTTTTTTGTATTATTGGTGGCTTAAGCTTGGACATGTTCTGTTTTTGCCAACTCTGTACTCCGTATTCATCTGATGCTCATTTCACCGTCATATTCAGACCGATGCTCAGTCACACGTGATAAATGGCTTTGAAGTCGTGGCGGTCAACAGGATTCAGTGCGAATCCGTTGGTTTCTATGATTTCGGCAGGGTTGCTGGCCAGCGTTGGCTGGGAGTAACGACGGCGCATTGCATTAACTGTTGGTCGAAGTGGAGATTTAAACACAATAATGCCAGCCATCGAAGAGTGTTACCCTTGTGCCTGTGTCGTTCGGTGCGTTTTCCTCCAACGGGAGACTTTGGAGCTGTTGCTATCCCTAGCCTTTGCCCCACGAGATGTCCCCTGCATGGAGATGGGGAGATGGCTAGCGTGCTTTCGGGGCAAGGAGGCTGAACCAGTGCAATTTTGTGTGGTGTTATGCCGTATTATGCAGTTCATGAGTTAGTAGTTAGAATCTATGGATTAGTTTTTTTTTTGTCTGCACAACTGCAACATCATATGTCCTTTTCTCGTGCTGTGAGTTCGGTTGCCCAGTCAGACACCACCGTGTGTATCTTGACGCGCCACCAAACAATCTCGGCGGACTTATAGCTCAGATTCCTCAAGTATTAGATGGCTATTTGTTCGGCATAGAGTAGTACTCAAATCGAGCAATGCAGACTAGAACTAAGTAGTGATTGCCATGCAGCCTTCGATGACAGATGTCGTGCATATGAATGCCTCCTCGCTCGCTTCGTATTTCTTTAGTACAACCTGCACAAGTATCATGTTGGGGATACCTGAGATGGAGGCCCAGAACATGCCACTCACATTTCAAAATGTGATGGATCACACAAGCATAAAGCAGCCAGCATCGTATCTAAATAAAGTACACGCTCTTTCTGGCTAGGACACTGGAGTCATGCAACCTCGAGCTTCCATATAGCTTGCACTATTACGAGGTGATGGCGCTTTTTACATCACTTGGCGACCAGGCCATTGGATATTTGCTGCAAGGTCAAGTCATTTGAATACCTAGAACCTTAGTAGGTAGACGTGATATTGATAGGTACTTTATGCCTAGAGGTCTGGAGCAGAGAATAGACGGCTTTCTGTCATCATGTCATTAATTAGTATTGGAGTTCCCAATAAACCTCCTTCATGAAGACTGTTAGTTCCCATCATGCATTGGATCGAAAAGGTGAATATCTATCAAGCTGCTACGGGTTCGACCAGTTTCACAATGCTTGATGTCTGCCTACTCCAGGCGATAATGAGAAGCCACACAAACATGACCATGGAGGTTCATGGCAATGGAAAGGATTGCCTGCTTAGACAGTGGCCGTACGTCAAGATGTAATATTTAAAATCGACTGCTTAGTACTAACCACCTACTAGGTACTAAACTAGCACCTACTCGGTAGACCATTCATTCATTCTGAACAGGTAAGCTGCCGCCCCACACCAGCTTGTTGACGTACGTAGAGGTGCCCCTCTAAACAAGAAACGTTTCCCCCACGTTTACAAGAACTTCACATCCAGAAGCTGACGGTATTTTGATTTTCAAGAGTTTATACGGGTGCATCTTCGCATCTGCCTTTCATACCGGTTCTCTCTATCTCCTGCACAATTATACCTCATAAACCCTGCTGCCTCTGTCATGGCTTCTCCATCCATCACTCTCGACCGCATCCTTGCGGCTGTCCCAGTTACAAACCGTGGTCAGCCAACTCAGATCTCGGCCGACTCCAAGGGTCAACGGATAGCTTATCCTGTATGATTTGTCCTCCGCCAGAAGACTACATTCTGTAGATGACGTCTCTGACCCATGTAGTGCGGAAAATCCATATTTGTTCGCTCCATCGACAACCCTTCGGACGCAAAGGAATACACCGGCCACACCGCCCCTACAACGGTTGCTCGATTTGCTCCTAATGGCTTCAAGGTTGCCAGTGGTGACTCAAGCGGGATGCTGAAGGTATGGGAGCCCGAGTCTATCGAGAGCACTAGGGGCGAGTACGGAATCATCTCTGGTCGTCTGAACGATATCGCCTGGGACGGCGAGTCGCAACGCGTTATTGCTGTTGGCGATGGTCGCGAGCAATTCGGTCGCTGCATTACAGCTGATAGCGGGAACTCGGTTGGTGAGATAATCGGTCACTCCAAGTCCGTCAATGCCGTCGCAATGAAACCTCAACGCCCTTTCCGTGCGGCTACGGTTGGCGACGATGGTAACATGGTCTTCTATCATGGAGCCCCATATAAGTTCAACAACAAGAGCGCTCAACATACTGGTTTTGTTCTGGGCGCTGCCTATTCTCCTGATGGAAGCTCTTTGGTTACGGTTGGTGCCGACAAGAGGATACAGCTCTATGATGGGAAGACGGGTGAGCCCACCAAAGAGATTGGGCAGGGTGAGCACCTGGGAAGTATCTTTGCCGTGTCATGGTCACCAGATGGCAAGAAGTTCGTCACCGCTAGTGCTGATCAAACTGTAAAGCTTTGGGATGTCGATGCGGGCAGCGTCATCCAAACCTGGAAGTTTGGAGAGGATGTCAGTGTGGGTGATCAGCAAGTCGGTGTTGTATTTGTTCCTGGCCGCAGCGATGGCCTCATTATTAGTCTCAGCCTTGCAGGCAACCTTGCGTACTTGACTGAGGGCAAGCTGGAACCTGTCCGCGTTGTATATGGTCACGGAAAGAGCATAACCGCTTTGTCAACTGGATCTGACGGTAAGGGTGCTGACCTCTGGTCTGGCAGCTTTGATGGCCGGGTATGCCACTGGGACGTTAATTCAGGGACTGCTACAGTTGTCGATGGCCAAGCACATACAAACCAGGTCGCTCAGTTCGCCACTGCTGATGGCAAGGTACTCAGTGCTGGTTGGGATGATACTCTCAGACTTGTTGACGAGTCGGCCAAGACCTTCTTGGGTACTTCCATCAAGCTACAAGCACAGCCTAAAGGTGTAAGTGCGGCGAACGGACTTGTCTATGTCGCGACTTATTCCGGTATCTCCGTGTACTCTGGCGAAAAGCTGGTCAGCGAGCAGTCTTTTGACTTCACCCCTGGTGCTATTGCGGCATCCGGATCGTTCGTTGCCATCGGAGCCAACGAAAATTCCGTCCGCATTTACAACGCTAGTTCTAATGGTAAGCTCGAAGAAGTCAAGTCGCTGAGTAACCCAACTGGCACCATCTCTGCGCTTGCTTTTTCCAAGGATGGCTCGCATCTAGCCGCTGGAAACAGTGTCGGAAAGATCTACGTTTACAGCGCTGGAGGCTGGGAATTGGTCGCAGACCGTTGGTCAGCTCACACTGCCCGAGTAACAGCTATTGCCTGGGACGACACAGGCGCTTACGCTGCTAGCGGTAGCCTTGATACCAACGTCTTTATCTGGTGTCTTGAAAAGAAGAACCAGGGTAAACGAATCAAGGCTGCTAACGCTCACAAGGACGGCGTCAACGGGGTTGCCTGGGTCGAAGGTGGCAGAGTTGCTAGTGCTGGAGGGGATGCCAACGTGAAGATCTGGAAGGTTCAGAATTTGCCTTGAGCAACATGTACTCTGTACCTGGCTAGTGTTTTTTCCACCCCGGCGCACGGAAAACAGAGTGCACATTAGATAGATGCACCTTTTGACAAGTTATGCGCGAATAGATACGCCTAAACACCAAACATATGCCTTCCAAATTGGAACGTGAATACATCTCCTCACATTGCCAAGTGATCCATTGTCCGATCAGAAGCCCACGGCGCGCTCGACGATGTCAAAGACCTAATCATGCACCATCGTAGCGTTCTGTTCTTTGGCGACTTCTTCAGGGGCAAGATCCCACAAGCGAAGCCTCTTGGGCTGTTGGGAGGGGGTAATGTGAGGTGGCCAACGAGTCTTGTTCTCCTCCCAGAGAAGTCCCACCTTATGGATAGCTTCTTCAAGATCCTCGGCACTGTGCAATGTGAGAAGGAGGCTCGGTTGAAGGTATAAGTTTACATACCTTCCAGAGCTCATAATTGCGTATCCCTCCTTGGAGAGATGTTTGGCCATCTCAGTTTGGTGATCGTTCAAAAGCTGTATATTTGGTACCACGATAAGAGGCAATCCCATTTTCCAGGCATCAAGAATTGTTCCAGTACCTTGGATACGTAAGCTCAAGTCACGAGATATTCGTTATTTGATTTACCAGCGTGGGATATCACGAGGCCAAGTTGTCTCTTGCCAGTGTCCTTGCATAAAGACATTTCCTCCTTCATGAGATTTTTTTTGGAAGCAAATAGGTCTATACATAGACCGGATGGAATGTTATCTTTGCGATCTGCAAGCTGCTTGCTCGCCCAAACAAGGTCGGGGCCGCACTGCACGCGTAGCTGAGTGAATCTCTGCGAATTCAGGTATTGCCAGAAACTTGGCTGAAGTACCGATTCAACGAGTTTTCCAAAACCAGTGGTCGCACCGACCGTGACGAGGCACACGCGATCGAGATGAGACCGCTCCATACCCGCGAGAAAATCAGCAGAAGAGAAAGAAAGTCAGATAAGTTGTTGATTCTAAGCTTTACTACCATGCTTCCGCAATAGGGTAGGTAGGCCGGTTCGTGTAAGGGAAGCCGAAGCCATGGCGGTTAATTGTCGGAACTTGGTCAACTACGGTTACGCTTGGTGGTACAGCCAAATTTTTGAAAGCCCGCCAACCCACCTTTTAAGACGGACGACAATTCGACGCTGCCCTCTTGGACGGATTGCAATGGCTTCAGTATCAATAGCCGCAAGGCTATGTGCCATGGCCTGCCGTCGGGCCCCTCAAATACAACGAATTCCCCGGCCTCAGCAGCTTATCCGCCCAAAATCGCATGCTCAACGGGCATTTACCACCTCAACGATACGATGGGCGCGCGAGGAGGATCAACGCCAAGACGACGCTGAGGAGGATGATTTCGGTCCTATAGAGCTGAAGAAGCTGGAGGCTGCGTTAGCTGAGGCTTCTACACCGGAGGGGCTGAAACAATTGGATCAGCTGGCTAAAGAGAATGGTTATAATTCCATTGACCACTACTTGCAAAATGAGCTGGAATGGCACCCTGGCTGGGCGTCGGAGGATAGGTCAGTACTGGAAGATATCACAAGAGATGACAAGGGTGAAAGGCCCAATAAACAGTCATTCTGGTTCGACGAGGAGGATCCCGAAACCAATACCGAAGAACTTGAGGAATTCGACGAGGACGACATAACATCTATGGCTCATGGCAAGCTTGACGAGATTCGAGATATGCGACAGTACGCACGACTGGCAGTATGGGAGTTGCCTCTTCTTTCAAGTGAGTGAAATTGAAATTGGCAGAACATGCCTATACTGATACTATAGCAGAGTATGCCAAGCCCTTCGTTCCTCCCAGCGACAACCAGGTTCTGCGATGGCGGTACACTTCTTATATGGGCGAATTCCACCCTGCGGAGAAAAAGGTGGTGGTGCAGTTCGCCCCCGACGACCTGAAGCTCACACCAGTTCAAACCGAGAAGCTTAAAAAGCTCGCTGGCCCTCGCTACAACCCTGAGACAGAAATCATCAAGATGAGCAGCGATAGCTTTGAGCACCAAGCACAGAACAAGCGGTACCTGTCGAATCTAGTTGACGACCTCATTGCTGCGGCCAAAGACCCCAAGGACACATTTGAGGATATCCCTCTTGATACCCGACATCATAAGATTCAGCCTAAGCCGCAATTCCCCAAGGAGTGGCGCATGTCTCCTGAGCGCCGTGAACAACTTGATGCCCACCGCCAACGCTTAGCGATAGAGGATGCTAAAATCGCCGAGAGCGGCCGGCTGATCGATGGAACACAGGCCATCGACGAGTACTTGATGCAGAGGGCTGCCGAGGACCAGAAGAAGGCTAAGATTGCGGAGCTTGTGCCTGCATCAGCCGGTAAGAGTGCTGGCAGTAGCCGTGCGAGGAGATAAGAAACAAATGGACAAGCCCCTCAGATGTCTAACGTGAGGATGATATGTATTATACGTACGCTGGAATAGGCGGAGCATGTACAACTGCAGGTGTATATATAAGCGGACTTTAACAAAAAGGCATCCAGATATTGAGCCGTGTCGGGCGATTTTGAATCAGATTCTCAGAATGCGCACGGAGATAATGTGGAATTAACACCCAGTTCAGGGTGACGTTCACGATCAAAATGCCTGTACAGTCAACTTTATTGGAAAAATAGACCAGTGTCGCTTCATTATGCAAGTTGAAGTCGCTGACTAAGAGCGTCATGACAGCCAAGCAAGTATGAGGAAAACATATGATCAACTGCTATCTACATAACCTCGTCTTTTTTTTTTTTAAACAAAACAGCGTCGTCCATTACTCGTTATCTTCAAGAAAACAATCCAGGATAAAAGGCGACTTACTACACGATGCAGACGGGATACCTGGTCAATATTATTATTCTTGGAGCTCCGGCTTCTGGAAAGAAGAGCTTCATACGGAGGGTGGGTTTAACTCAGTGTAAAAAGACGAATAGATACTGCTGCGTTGGAGTTCGTTCTTATGAGAGAGCATTTGCTAAGCAAAACACCAGTATTGTCAAGATGTCTTCACAGACTTGTACGATCCTATTACCGAAACATCCGGGGACCGGCGTCTGGCAAACGTCTCTGGCATCCCGACAATCATCAACCTTGAGCGCATCCCATCGACATTTATTCAGTCTGCTCCCGAATCCCGCCGCATAGCAACGGAAGCAGATGCTCTAATTCTACTATACGACGGCTCCTCCATCGAGAGCCTGGAAGAGCTTCGGCGCATACGGCTCCAAGTGCTGGCTCCGCACTTAGGAGAAGCGGCGCCACCCACGGCCGTGGTTGCTGGCAAGGCCGATGGCGCGGAGGCCGCGGGGAGCGTATGGGAGCGGGGGCTAGGAGAGGGGAGGGAACTGTCGGTGTTGTTAGGGGCTAAGTTTGGGGTTGTGTCGGCACTTTGGGGAGACGGGGTCAAGGATGTAGTAGAGGAGCTGGCGGCGAGGGTTTTGGAAAGGAAGGGAATCGGAAAGGACATGTTGATGGGAGCAGGGCCATAAGTGAAGTCATTCACCATCGTCGCGAGGAGCTCAAAGTGAGGTTATCACCACCTTAAAAAAGGTGGACCCGGTCGGGCTGCTTCTGATAATAACAGAGCAACCAACAAAAAAGGATGAAGATCATGCCAGCTTGGAAAATGCTGGTGTAATAGATGGGCAAAGCCCAAAACCAAAGGACCCTATGCTAGTTTCAGACCTACCATGCGAGATGTGCGTATAGGTGGCATTGCGTTACACTAAAGGTGGTAAGCACAGGACTGGGAGTAACACAACAGCAATAACGTCAAGTGCCAACTTGATTCGAGCCGTCATATCGAGGAAAATAGTAATAGAAGAGATAGGCAATGAAGTCCAATGATCACGTTAATGTGTATTATCTTGATTTTAAGTCAGGAGTAAAGGACTGGTCTAAGATGCCATTGTAAGAAATCCATGAGAGATTCGGCCTTTGGGCTAGCACTAGGTACTAGCTAAACAGGCGGGCGTGCGTACCTGAGGTAGGGCTGGTGGCTCTTGAACGTGCAGGACTCAAATGATCGTCATATCATCCATTGAACCAGTTCAACACACAATATGTAGGTACCTACCTAAACGAAACTGTGCCTCGGCATGATTCAGCATGTGGATGTGGATGGCTGCCGAGGGAGGCGATCCGGGGGTTCGATACAACGAGCCCCTCATTTGCATCCCTTGAAATTGATTGTCCTGGCTCCTTTATTTTCTTTATTACATCTCGCGGTCGTATCTACCTAGTCTCTGACGCCTCGGCAACTGGTTCGGTCTTGTTCAAAGTCTATGACTGTTACACTGTGAGGCTGCGCAGAAATATTGGTTAAATATCCCCCCGAGCTGACGAATTCGCCCAATCTCGACTTCTGGGCAAGGTAGCCTGATTAATTTGGAGAAGGTCTCTATCAACGCATTCTCAAACTCATCCCTTAACTTCAATCAAACACAAGAACAGTAATTCTCAACTTTTCTTCAATTTCAAACGTCACCATCCTTTTCTTAGACAAGGAGTTGTCTTACGCATCAGACATCGTCCCCAACTCGAGACACCTACCCACTAAAGCACAGGCAGTGGCGTCAGCACTATATCTATCCTGCCAACCAACCATATTTCAACATCACTTATCAACATGGCTGACAACAATTCATCCTATACCATTGCTCCCTTAGAGCACACGCCCCTCGATGAGATCGCCGCCAAGGTCGATCTCTTGAGGAAGACCTTCAGATCAGGCCGTACCAAAAACATCGAGTTTCGCATGATTCAGATTCGCAAACTGTACTGGGCCATCGTCGACAACACTGAACTAATGCAAGATGCTCTTATTAGGGATCTTCGCAAGTGCAAGTACGAGGCCGTTCTGGCCGAGATTGATTGGTGCAAGCAAGAATGTATCGACATGGTCAATAACATGGAAAAATGGCTACGCGATGAGCCTGTTCCCAATGTTCCTTTGCAGTTTCGTGCTATGAAGCACCGCACTCGCTTCGAACCACTCGGGGTTGTCCTTAACATTGGATCCTTCAACTTCCCTTTTCAGCTCAACCTCCCTGTTGTCATTGGCGCGATCGCTTGTGGTAACTGTGTTGTTCTCAAGGCCTCTGAATCATCTCCCAACTGTGCCATGGTGCTCAAGAAGATATTTGACGAGTCCCTGGATCCCGAATGTTTCACATATGTCAATGGTGCTTTACCCGAGACTCAACTTCTGCTCGAGCAGAAGTTCGACAAAATTTGCTTCACCGGTGGCAAGGCAGTCGGCAAGATTATTGCCCAGAAGGCTGCCGAGACCCTAACTCCTGTGCTTCTCGAGCTCGGTGGTTTGAACCCGGCCTTTGTTACCAAGAGCGCGAACCTCAAATTGGCCGCCAGACGACTTCTGTGGCAGAAGTCTCTCAATGCAGGCCAGGTTTGCATGTCTCACAACTACATCCTCGTCGAGCGAAGTGTTCTCTCTCAATTCCTGGGGGAGCTCAACAACCAGATGCGCACCTTCTTCCCCCAGGGCGCTAAAAACAGCCCCGACCTTTGCCGCATCGTCAATGCTGGCCACTTCAACCGCCTAAAGAAGATGCTTGACGGCACCAACGGCAAGATTGTCCTGGGTGGCTCCATGGACGAATCTACCCTGTTCATGGAGCCAACGGCGGTGCTTGTTGACGATATCAACGACAGTATGATGACCCAAGAAGCGTTTGGTCCCATTTTCGCAATGATGGCGGTTGATTCCCTCGACCAGGCCATCGGCATTGCTAATACAGTTGACCCGACACCTCTCTCTCTTAACGCCTTTGGAAGCAAGGCCGAGAACAATAAGAGTACGTTGACCTCGCCAATCTTTTGGCAATGTACCTAACGCAACACAGTTCTGGATAATGTTACCTCTGGTGGCGCCACATGTAACGATGCCTTCTTCCACTCTCAGATTCCACAGTCTCCCATGGGAGGTGTTGGCCAGTCTGGAATGGGCAACTATCATGGCATCTACTCTATCAAAACTTTTAGCCATCAGCGTACTATCGCCGAAGTCCCTTACTGGGCTGACTTCCTCTTTCGTGTGCGATACATGCCATACCAGTGGCCTCTTATGAACCGAATGAAGGCTGTTGCCGACTCAAAGCCTAACTTTGATCGCAACGGTAACAAAACCAAGGGAATTACATACTTCCTTGCGCTGGTCCTCGGTCTCGGATCAAAGAAGTCCAAGGGCGCTCTTCTCAGGTGGGCCCTCCTTGTGGTTGCAGCCGCAATTCTGGAAGCAAAGAAAGGTGTTCTGAGCCAATTGCTCATACGATAATCATCTAGTTAATACCTCCCTCTTATTAGTTAGTCATGCAACATGAGAAGGCTATCCGAGATTCGTTGGTCTAACGCCATTCGCTGAGAAATGGAAAGCAGTTACGGTGATAATTGGAGAATTCCCCTCTTATGTACGGTTACATGTAAAATTATCAGTAGTTCTACCTCAGTTTCTGTAAAGCATTATAGCGACATCTATGCTCTGAAGCACATCCTAATGCACCTGATCAGGGTATTGACGATTCAAACTACCTCAAAGAAAAACTAACTTGATATTGCGCGACACTATGACTCCATTTCTAGTAAAACTTGAGGTTGTGGTATCTTGTATTAGATTGCTAATAGGCCAGAAGACTTTTGAACATACAAGCATTAACGACCTGTCAAAACGGCTGCTAGGTGCTGTCCCTTTTCGCCTCCCAGATACAGGTCGTCATCAGTATTATCACGGACCATATCCACTGCCTCACTGTATCCTTTGGTCACTGTATCTTCATCCACCTTGAGCCCGTTCTCAACAAGGGCCAGGATGACGCTACGGATTCGCGCAATCTCGCGCATGGTCGACACATCCATGGGGTCATTCTGACTCGAGTAGACCTTGCTGCTAACATTCTCCTCCATACGGTTGATGCCCGCTGCCTCAGCGGCGGGGTCGCTTTCTATGTGCTTGCTGATCCAAATGTATCCATTTACGCCAAGAAGGACATCGACCTTGCCGCCAGCGTTGGCAACATCCATTGTCCAGACCTGTCTCTTGGATCGAACGACACCGCCCCCACCACCGGTGCCAGTGACAGCGACGAAGACACCGTTGCGAAGCTTCCCATACTTCAAACTACGGGTGTGGAGACTCGCGGCGCCGTCTTGGTGCAGCTGCTGGACTTCTGCGACAACAAGATCTCCTTCGGCGAAGAAACTGCGGATTTGAAGCTCATCAGTCTCGGTACGCTTGCGGAGAATACCACCAGGTAAGTTGATGGCTGAAATTTGGAGAATGGCAAGCTGAGACGCGGCTACATCGACACGCCACCGCTTTGCCTGAACTTCAACGATCCGACCAACAACCAAGTCACCAATCTCCGGGGTGTAACGGGCTCGGAGAGGCCGCACAGAGAGCAGCTTGTTTGTCTTTGTGAGGGTACCAGCAAGAGAAGATTTTATAGACGATGATCCAGACGGCACGTAAGTACCATGTCCACTAGAGAAGAAAGTTAGTGACATAAATAATCGTGAGGTCTGGCGTGCTGAAAGCCTACCGCATCCATTGGGCATTTGAGGTTATCTCAGCGCCTGGAGTGAGAATGTCGTCAGCCGCAACACCAGCACCCCCTTCTGAGTCGGAGTCAGAGTCGGAGTTTGTAGCCGCAACAGCCTGTGGCCTCCGAGGCATGGGAGGCTGAGGACTGAGGATTGTGATAGGCATGGTGAGATGATCGTGAGATGGCAAAGCAAGATATGAGCTAGCTGTTGCGGTCAGATGACCGTATAAGGGTTTTGAAGAACTCCTTCAATATATTATATTCGGATGCAACAAGATATATTCTGCAGTATCGGGCTGGTGAGCCTCTCTGTCGTCGCTTTTGGGGGGTTGGTGTGTGAGTTTGGTGATGTAAAGATTCGATGTGGGGCATTCATGTTGAGATTTTAGTGTTTTACGACACAGCGCAGCAGCTTATAGTATACGGAGCTCCAGCGACACAACGGCAACCCATCAATATCACAAATGTAACTTGGTAAACTAGCACTGGGGTCCTGTCCGGTTGCTTGTGATTTTTATTTCCGAATCCAATTCTTGGGCCTCAGTGGCTTGACTTTGAATGACCAAAACTACGACTTTCGCAGTATGTATCGTAAGATACTGTACTTTGTGAAACATCATTGATTCATCCTGTATGTAGTTTTGCCCCCGCTCTTGCTCCCTACGATTTAATGACTGGTGTGCGAAGATGGGCATATGCATAGTACAGGTTCAGTATCGCAGGCTGAGTGACAAAACAAGCACCCAACCACTTGTATAATACAGTAGTAACACATGATTTTCTGAAATGGAAGATAGTAGGGAAGGAGCTGGCTGTAGGAAGCCGCACCGGGAGCTATTATACCAGGGGATACGTGTTAGAATTGAGATGAGTTCGCTGCATGATTCATATCGTGCACCCTTGATTACTTGAAAGCTCGCCAGAGTCCCATCCACGCCAGAGCAAGCGAAATAGATGTGATTCCAAACTTGCGACTTCTCATACCGAACGGCGATTTGCTCCGTAGGATCAAATCCTTTTGCTTATCAAGCTGTGACATTCCGGAAAAGTAGCTGTAAGCTCCAAGGCCGAAGAATGCGCCGCTTCCTATCGTCGTGTTAGGTTATTCTGAGTTGCAAGAAATCGCAGCAGCCAAATACTAAAAACTGACCAACGACTTTGCAAGGCAAACAATCATCTCCTCTGTCCTGGCGCAGGATGCTCTCAAGCTTTTCTGGCTTCTCAAGGGACTGAATTGTCGGTATTTTCTCAGACATTTTTGGGTGTTTTCGCTTTGCTGCTACTTGGAATTCGGACGACTAATACAAACCGACGCTTGAATTAAACACAACTACAAAGGTTGAAGCCGGATGATACCAAACTTTGATTGGGCAGATAATACTGCTGTTTGCTGAGTCATGCATGTCTAGGGTCTTGAGCTTTAGTGTCAGTTTCGTCATTGCTTGGACTGTCCCATGTTGGCGCAAAGCGAAGCTAAGTACTACTTACCTTACCTAACGCACTGGCTTCGAGGGAGGTTATCACCATGAACGGAGTTATTGAGGCACTTCACATTTACGATGACAACCGGTACGTCTCGTAGAAGCGTTTGAATGATACGGTACCTGTCTAAACTTTTGCCGCAGAAACCCTATTCTATCACATACCTACGCAGGGAGGCCGTTGTTGGCAACTCATCTCCTGCCCCTCTACCTAGAACACCCTCTACCGCGACCGAACCTGATCTACCTCCCCAATACGAGCCCCCCGACGCTCGTCTTCAGTCTGACGCACGCGAACCTCTTGTTTCTTGCTACATCGTCGACCGAAATCGAACCGTTGCTAGTATTCGAGTTTCTACACCGTATAATAGATGCATTCGAGGATTTTCTTGGCGCGCCAATTCTGGCCGTCAAGCTCGAGAGTAATTACGACATAGTTGCACAGCTCTTAACAGAGATGTGTGATGCAGGTACGATAAGCACAACTGAACCGAACGCCCTACGTGAAGTGGTGGAGCAAGAAGGCTGGGTTGGAAAATTACTGGGAAGCATCAATCTCCCAGGGTTAGTGAACCGTTGAGTTCTTTGGAAATAATTGGTATTTGAGCTAACTTGTGGCAGAAAAGCACCTCTGGGCGCCAATTTTTCGAATTCAAGCACACCATCCATCCTGCCCTCGAACTCAACCGCTTTACCATGGAGGCGAGCCAACGTACGGCACACGTCCAATGAGATGTACGCAGATATCGTCGAAACTCTGTCAGTTACGCTTGCTCCGTCAGGACGACCTCTCGCTGCCTTTGCCAATGGAACGATCGCATTCACCTCAAAGGTATCAGGCGTTCCTGATATTACGCTTAATATCACTAGCCCTTCAGGAAAACACAACCTCGGGGGCATCATGGAATTACCAGTGTTCCACCCGTGCGTGCGGCTCAACCGGTGGAAAGAGAGACCAGGCGAACTCAGCTTCATTCCACCTGATGGAAGATTCATCCTGGCTGGATATGAAGTTGATTTACTGCCTTTTTCAAGTGGGAAGAGCGGAAGTCTTAGCTCCAACAACCTCAAGTTACCGATTAATATGGAAGTAAAAACAGGATTGGGTGCAACAGGGTCTGATTTCGAAGTCCGATTACAGGTCAACAAAATTCTTGGAGCACCTTCACCAGCATCATCAGGATTGGGAAGAGGCGGCAGTGGAGGTCGATTAGGCGGACCTCATCCTGGATCACCAGGAGCACCTTTGATGGACGACCTCACTGTGACAATCCCACTCCCAGCAGATGTCAGGAATCTATCTGAGATCCGGCCTAGCAAGGGCGACGCCAGCTTTAATCCGGGAGAGAAGGTCTTGGAATGGTACATTCCCGCAAAGGAACTGTCGGGCGGAACAAGCTACTTTGGACTCAGAGGTACTGTGGTGGGGCCGTTGACAGAGGAGGGTGATGAGGGATTCGATCCTAACGGATTTGGATTTGGAACCGACTACACATTTGACGGGCCATATCAGAGCGTACCTGTTGCCAAGGCGGCGCAGAACCCGGAGAGCACAGGCGACGACAAGGACGCCAAAAAGGTCGCACAGAACAAAATCCTGATGCCAACATCGGCCTCAGTAAGCTTCTCAGTCAAGGGATGGTTGGCAAGCGGTCTGAAAGTCGAAAGTATTCAGCTCGACACACGCAAGAGTAAGGGCCTGGGAGAGAGTGTCAAGCCATACAAGGGTGTCAAATACTTGACAATCAGCAAGGGAGGTGTGGAGATACGATGTTAATTAAGGAGACGAGACGAGGCGCGACGAGACGAGAACGGGGGTTTGCAGTTGGGAAACACAAACACGAACTCAGATAGATGGGCGCAAGATGCTGTGCTGAGCCAGGTGTCTTGTTAGCCGTCAGAACTCATGACAAAAGCAATAAGAACATACCTGTCGCAGAAGGGTGAATATGTGTGCTTCTGTATGTAATGCAAAGCAATTTTTTATTCGCAAGCATGACCGGGCTCGTTGCCGCGGGAGTGAAAGGGAAGGGAAATTTAGGAAGTCTCACCTCGGAGAGCCTCCCAAGGAGCGACGGAGCTCCGAAGCCGCATGAGGTCGGGACATCGGTTCTAAGTGTGGGGGCAGTCCCGGAACCCCAAGCATCACGCAACGCAACGGAAAATGCGATCGCGATATGATTGGATGGACGAAGGGGAAACCCGTCCCGATGATTTTCATGGCAATTTAAGGACTCCCCAAATTCCGAGGAATCAGTACGTACCCTGTCCCACTAACATTACCCCGACGTCACGCAAACTCCCGAACCCCAGACCTAGACCAAGTAGGAGAGCCCAAGGCCTGGAGCCCCCAAAAGGCTGATCAGTCTCGTGGGTTTGGTCTGGGACCTGGGACTAATTTCTTAGTTATTTCGTTGATTGCAATTAGGGATGCTACTTCTCCTCCTGTAACCCTTTTGTGTCCCACTTGCCTACGCATATCACCTCAGCATGAGATCTTCACTTTGTCCATCCTGACCTCTATCTTCTGCCCCGCCGCTCAGACGGTAATGGACAAGCTCGCGATGCCCACGATGCGGCGCTGTCGCACTTATACAATAGCTAATCATATTCGCTCTCCTATTTTTCCACAAAGCTCAAGTCGACCGTCATTGCAGGCTTTGCAGCAGCAGCGGCAGCGGCAGCAGCAACATCAACCAAAGCATCAACTGTCACAACAAAGATGGCGCTCTACACATCGCGGCGGCACCAGAACAGCTCTATTCTTCCCCGGCCAGGGCGTTCAGCGGGTTGGCATGCTGAATCCATGGCTCGAGGCTTTCCCTTCGACAGCATCGCAGTTACGAGACGAGATCGACGAATACATGGGTTACAAGCTCTCCGACATCATTCAGAACGGGCCGTCGAAGCTTCTTACTGAGACACCCAATGCGCAACCGGCTATCATGGCTACGTCTATCTTCATCCTGTGCATCCTCGAACGCGAATTCAACTTCAGAGTCACCGACCACTTCGATGTGACGCTGGGGCACTCACTGGGTGAGTTTGCAGCTGTCGTCGCGGGCGGCTATATCTCCTTCCAGGACAGTTTATACCTCGTTCGTAAACGGGCAGAAGCAATGTCGGACGCCACGAAACATGCAATTGAAAAGTATGGTGGCGAGTATGGCATGGTGGCAGTTATATCCCATCCGGAACATATGGACAGACTGGTTCAGGCCATTCGAGAGTTTGTCGGCATCTCAGCTGAAGACCAGGCGGACCTGCCACCGATTGAACAAGTTTTGATAGCCAACATAAACAGCAAGAATCAGATTGTGCTGAGTGGAAATATCGAGCGTATCAAGACGCTTATCGCCCACGTCCGTCAATTCCTTGGCTACGACCCGCGCGCCGTCCGTCTCAAAGCCGACAGTCCCTTCCACAGTCCCATCATGCAACCAGCCGTCACCGTAATGCGCCAGCTCCTAGAAGAACCCAGCAGGGTAGAGGGTCGCGAAAAGGAGGACGTTGTGACATTCCCAGGCAAATTGCCCATCGTGAGCAACGTGTCTGCACGGCCAGTCTGCTGTAAGAAGGAACTCAAGGATTTGCTGGCCCGCGGCTGTCTGGATACAGTTCGTTGGTGGGATAGCATTAAATACCTAGATCAAGAGGCGCGCATACGACGATGGGTGGGCGTTGGACCTGGAAAGGTCGGCCGCAATCTTGTCGGGAAAGAGGTCGGCATGCGTGGCAAGGACCTTGTGAAGGGAGGGGGTGTATGGGCTATTACGGATCCATCTGAGGTTGAGGAGGTTCTGAGAGGGCTTGAAGATACGGCGAATCTCATGGAAGATGATGAGTATTCAGAGTAAAATCACGAGCTCGGATGTGCCAGGGATAAAAGGGATGGCTGTACAAGCCTTGAGCGAGTCGTCACTTGGTTCTTTATTGGGAACTATTCACTACCTATTATGAATTTGGAATGTATGGTAATAGGGTGGGATATGCTGCATCAAGCAAGCGATTATGAATTTTCACGATTATTGAATTGTTTTGACAGCATAAACATATGAACGACAAGTAGTGCTACATACGTACTTGAAGCCTCTGTTCGGCTTAACTACTATACTTATATCATGAATAATAGACATGTACAGATGATGGCTTCTCAATTGATGGCCGGTTTCAGACAATCGAACTAAAGAGAGACATTCCAGCCTCCAGCCGCCTCATCATGCTTCCAGATTGAGGCTATAACTATAATAGACATTTCCAGTATTTCAATCAAAAACGAATCTCACATTTACTACAATCTGAATGTTCATTTCCCTTGCAGGCTATTCATCATGTTGACCTCGGAGACTGGTGGGGATTACAACTTAAGGCTACCCGCAGGCACCAAGCGAGCATGGAGGCTCCCACTAAGCCGAGCTTCCTCTTTCAACCTTCATCTTCGTCAACAAGCTGTCATAACCATGTCCACCGCAATACCTTCAATCGCCTGTCTAGGCGTTATCGGCCGAAACGTTAGTATAAAACACCAACTTGCTATAATTATCGCCGAATATCCGCTGACGCACTATGGCTACTCACAGAACAACCCCCTCCATATCTCAATCTTCCCCTCGCTCGATCCAGTAACAAACACATTCGCTCCGATTCGCACACCTCTCCAGTTCTCCCTCCTGCTCTCTTCCACCATCGATGTCTTTGATCTGCGCGCAAAGACCAACGCGGTATCAGGGGTTGGCCTCTCCGGAGACTTTGGGCTTCTGCACGCAGTCGATGACCGCCTTGCTGCCTACGGCTTCGAGACCAACACAGGCGTCCGCATGGTCTGTCTTGTCGATATGCGCGGTCGGCGTGTCGATGGTAATGCCCCGGTAGCTGCAAGTCGGGGCGCTGCTGCAGGCCTGCGCGACGCTGAGCTTAAGCCCGTGTTTCGCGCCATGCAGCATGCATATGTCAAATTGTTACAGAACCCATTTTATGACCCGGATGAGCACGCTCCCCTAGGCGGGAGAGGGGGCAAGAAGATCACAAGTCGCAAGTTTGCTGATGACATGAGGAGGATAGGGGAGGGCTGGACCCCAGGCGTGACAAACCTCTAAGCTGAGCTCGGATTGGGTAGTGTATGAGTAGACCAAGCAAGATACAGGTGCATGGCGTTTTGGAGTATGGCATAACGGTATATCCGGTCATAGACTACCTAGATATGCTCTTATATGGGCAACTGATTTTTTACGAAATGGGTTATGTCTGTTTGTTTTCAAGTAACTGTATGCACTATATACTTGCTTCTCCTCTGATATCCAGCTGGGCGGAATTGCTCTACACTCTCCTGGCAGAGTTCCTGAGATCCTCGACCCTCCATTTTGATAATCCAGCCATCTCATCAACCTCCAAACTTTGGCCCATGCCTTCATTTTTGCTCAGTTGCTTAGCGCCGATCTTATGCTCAAAGCGCTGTGAGACTTCACCTCCCTCCCAGTGCCGAGCCTCGATAGGTAGCGGTTGCCACCAATCTCCTGTCCTGGCATGCCACTGTGCACTGCACAGTTCCCATAGACGAGAGGTTGCTCGCTTATACGCGAAACGCTCATCCTCTCCAGTAAAGGCGCTGGTGTTTGCAAAATCAACATCCTTTTTTTGTAATCCAAAATCAGAGTCCTGGTCGGGATCATATGAGGAGGTGCTCGACTTTGTGTCGTAATAAGCAACATTCGGTCGGAATGGAGACATCTGATCTTGATAGACTTCGGCAATTGTTTCAGATATGAGGTTGTCTGTCTCATTTTCACTGTTTGTTTTTTCAATCGCGGAGTTTTTCATCTTTGGGAAGAAGAGAGTATCTGGTGGGTTTTCAGCTCGAATTATCAGTTTGCAGCGAGCTTCGTATAGGGCATCCAAGAGCGTGATGAAACGCCGAGCTTCGTTCTTCTTTGCGTGAGTGAGAATGGGAACATTATCAATGATGAAGGTATGGTAAGTAGAGGCCATTGTAATGTAGTCAGCTGGGCCGAATGTTTCCACCAGGCTTTCAAAGTCCCATAACACATAGCCGTTGTAATGTCGAGGGGTGCGTACCTGTCGACCATATACCACTATGGTCGATGGCTCCCATGGCAATGGTTGAGGCCCAGTCCACGCCACAACCGCCTCGACTCGTTCTCGCCATTGGTCCAGTTCATCTTTGGATAGATAGTAGTTGACAGGCGTCTTGGTTCCAGACTCAGACTTGTCCTGAGTAAGCGCCTCTTGCATACCGGCTTCATCTTCGACAGCATCTCCAGTCACAGCTGGCGGACTGGTCGTTTCCTCCTTTCTTCGCCAATCTCTAGCTCCTTCCATTTGCCAAAAGTCGCATCTGGCCTTTAAAACTTCAAGGAAGTTTGCGAAGTCGCTGGTAGGTCCATATAGCTCCCCTCGAGCGCGAACTGCACTGCCAAAGAACTTGCGAATCAGCCCCTTTGTCGGTGCAGGCGTGTAATCAACTCCAATAGCATTTTGAAGCTCCTCCGGCATACGATTAGAGGATGCGATGAGAACACCACCAAGCTGAAAGAATGAGATGAAGAGATGACTAAGAATCTTGCTGGCTGCTTTATCAGGCAATTGAAATTCGTCAAGAAAGAGGATTGGAGATTCCTCAACCAGCTTTTTTGCCATCCATAGGATAGAGTAGTCTTTTTCGCCTTCCCCGGCTCTGAAAGTAATCTTTCGGTGCTGTTCAAGTTGTGAGATAGTGTATAGCATAAATGTATTGAAGTGCCACCTCCTCTTCCGCTCAGTTGGTAGGCCGTCGGCGAGTAAGTCCAGAAGCATTGACTTTCCAGTACCAACTTCTCCTGATAAGAATAATCCCCGAGGTGAGTCTATCTCGATGGCAGACTCATGGTTTGTGAGTGTCCGTGTCAAAGCGAGACTCTCCTTTCCTTCGGGTGTTGAGAGGAGGTGCCTGAACAGTGGGTTCCGCCATATTGAGTGATTCCGTAATGCAAGGATATTGTCACTATTATCTTTTGCTTCTTCCTTTGGCCTTGCCTCTGTAAGGCGGGCTACTTGACTCAGGCGCTGACCATACTCTGCCTGGGGGGAGTAGTCTTTGATTCGGTTATATATCTTGTGTAAGTGCCGTGCGAGCCTATGTTGAGATGGGTCAGGGGCGTAAAGGCCAGCAGCAACATGAGCCTGGTACTTGACGAGTGGATCAGTTATGACTACCGCGGTGGAAAACCGTCTCATTTTCAGGTCTTTATCAGCCCGTCACCATGAACGTTGAATGATGAGCGAATAGTCAGATGGATCTAGCGGGTTCGGCATAGGGTAGGCATTTAACAGGATCTTTGCCGGCCACGTGGTCTCGCTGGAGATAAAGCTTTAATCTGGTTGATACAGACGTCAGTAGAGGTAATGACCTTTGGGATTGTATCTGGAAATTGAATGTCGGAGTAGAGATAAAACCGTTGGAGGTTATGCGATGTGGCCGATTGGTGAAATTCACGATCATCTATTTAACTTGACCGTTATCAGATCGAAAAAGCCATGTGCATCATCGACTTGAATTTTTAGGTACCTTATGTAAGTCATTCTGGAGGACGGTATAATCATGGACAATTCCACAAAGCTCTAACTATACGTATTAATAACACAAGACCCCAACTGTATGCTACAGTATTCATCAAAGCATCCCACCACAATCAGCTTGAATCGTAGTCCTGCTCGATGAAAGATGTAATAAATACGAACCATTCGTGATCTGCCTGACACCAAAAGTACCTGCTCTAGGGGAGGCTAGAAACTGAGAACATTGATCCTAAATGGCAGAAAGACTTACTTAAACTAATGACCTACCTATCATAAACTTAGGAGACTCTTTATTAAGTCTATTTTGGCATTTCCTGCTGAGGTCTGAAGTTCTAGGCTGCTTTTGCAACAATGTACCGTACCAGCATGTTGCATTGAGGTTCCTCGGCCGGGTAGTGAGAAGGAAAGATATTCTCAAGGGGATCATCAGTAACAAGGAGACAACCAGAAACCTTCAGTGAAATAATTAGATCCCTTTGTAACCCGAACAGAAAAAACCAAATTATGATGGTTGTTTGCACCCATGAGGTCGAGCTCGAGTATGGCAGAACGAATGTATCGAGAGGCCAAAAATACCTGAGCACAAGGTGATGTCTCAACCTCAGCTCTGACTAAGGTAAGGTACCACAAGCCAAAAGGTACCTACCTTAAACAGAGGCTCTGCAACAAACCTTCTGCATGCGATCTCCAGTGGGGTACATCGGACTAGCGGCTGAACATGGAAGCTCTGATTGGTAGCTGTGCCACTGACCAACTGAAGCTTTCAAGGGGTTTCGAGGCAATGCCAGCTCACAGTAGCAGCTCTAGCACACCTCGAGAAAGGCACCGTCCAGTTTTGAGCCAATCATAACGCGCCAGACACCGTAGCTAGGTAACCAGTGAGCTTTTTGATTGGCTCTCGATACACACTTCGTCACTGCTCTTTACAGGCTTCGACCAGCACATCCTCAGGTAGGCCGCGCCAGTTTTCTCTCCATCCATCCATCCCATCCATCACAAAGTCCACCGCTCACACTCTTCCCGTTCACGTCAACGATCCATCACGATCACTCGTCACGTTGACGCCGCAAGATGCCTCTATGACCACGCGGCTGATTTCATCGCCATTTTAACACGACACTTCCTATTTCGCGACCTCTTTCTTTGTTCCAACCATCGATATCGATTTCTCCCTGTCCAGTTTGCGATCCACCCAAAATGTTTTCTCCATCTATCGCTCAAAGTGGCCCTGCGACGGCAACTCGTTCACGCCGCCGCCAACGTCCTTTGAGCTCCGAACATGTCGCTCAGCAGCCAAAGGCCAAGAGACAGAGAGTTCCCTTGACAGAGCAGACTTTTGTCAACCCCGATGCCCAGCAGGAAATGATCGAGGTAAAGACCGATGGCAAGGTCGCAACTCTACCCGCCAAAAACAAAAACAAAACCAAAAACATCGAGCCTCCCGAGAGCCCCAGCCCAGTGCTGCGCAAGGAATTGAATGTTCGCGCGAAGAAGGCAAAGCATGGCGACCGCGCCGCTAATAAAGGTGACGGAAGTCTTGTTTTGGTAAGAATTGATATTTTCTTGTTTCGGTGATGCTGCATATTAATAGTGAGATTGTTCAGACAAGCACAAACGCATACAACGTCAGTAAGCTCCCAGCTCTACCTGACAGAATTCGCACAGATTGGTCAGGTAAGTCTGGATACCACCGCTTTAGTTTTCAAAACCCTCCTCACCAGTATCATCACAGCCTACCAAACTGCCGACATCTTCTCCACAGGCTATGCTCTTTCTCTTACCCAAACACACGCCCTTGTTTGGCCTTACACATCGACATCGCAATCACCCGAGACCTTTTCCTTCAACCTCCCATCAACGTCCAAACCCAATGATTCCCTTCCTGTAGGATGCCTCGTATCGCCATCCGCGTCATCAGCAGAGCCTGGACTGGTTGTGGTCATGGGAGGAAGTGGAAAAGTCGTCTATTGGGAGTCGATTGCGAGCGCGGCTACATTTGTCTTCATGAAGAAGGACCGGACTGGAGTCGAGTATACTATATCGGGAATGCAGACTGGGGAGAAGGTCGTGGCTGTCACGAACGCCGAATCCGCCGGATTTATTCTCACCTTCAACTCTGGTCGCCTTGCGTACATGAATGTGCGTGATGGCCAAGGCCGCCCTGCAATTTCTGTACAGTTTCTCCGCAACAGCCTGTCGCCCCCTACAGGTGGAATCTTTGGCAGCATTCGACATGCTTTTCAACATTTGTCTCTGAAAGGAGATGTTGCAGCTGTCCGTGCTGACCGATCCTCACGAACAGGCGAGAGAAACATCGTGGCTCTCACTAGCAAAGGCCGACTGCATGCCTGGAGAATCCACCGCGGAGGCCATAACGAGGTGATCGGCGACGCCGACATGCGTGAAAATATCATCACCGCGCTCCAGGAGACCGATCCCGCATCTTTGGAATACCCCCATGATTCTTTCGAGGCAGTTGATTTCACCTACGTGCCAAAGGGTTTGGAATCCAAGTACCTTGAATTGAGTAGGCTCAGCGACGCCATGGCCACCGATGATTCCTCAGTACAGCATCTTCTGATACTCGTCAGCCTGACTTTGCGAAGCACGGCTCGCTATGCTTTGGTTGAAGCTATCCTGACGCCCCAAGAATGCCAAATAGGCATGATTCGTCCCATAACCTCATATAGTACACCGTCTTCACCATCCGATACCACACGGCCACGTCTATATCTTCCCCGCCCTGCCCTGGTTGCTTTCGTCGTCTTTGATCGTGCAACTGTCATCGCATCAATTGCGGTACCACCACAGTCTCCCGAGTCGCAGCTCCAAACCGACAGTCACATTTTGCCTGCCGCTTTCGAAGATGTCGTTGATTTCCGCGAAGACGATGTACATCAAATCATCGGCTCAGGGTTTGAGGAAGTTTCGCCTGCTCCTGGCCACGAAGAGCACCGACTTCATCGACCCAGGACGAAGAATCCCGCCGTGATTCTAATTGTTCGAGGTGCCGGTGTAGTGCGAATCGTGACAACTGACGTGGATAAGTTTGCTAGTGACAAGCCCCCAAAGGTTTCTGCGAAGAGCAAGATCGAACAGGCCGTCTTCTACGGCGTCAAACAAGATAACCCTCTGGTTTTCGACGGACGACAAGAACTCAAATTTCATAACGAAGAAGTTGCCCATGCCGCACTTGAAGTTAGCCACGAAATCTTGAGCTCAAGCACTCCTTTTATCTCCACTCTCCCGGCTTCGCTAGAGGACAATCTCCGAGCTCGGTCGACTGCACTTGAGAGATTGATAGCTCAGCTTAGGATTATGGGGGCAGACCTCGATCGTAAGACACGTTGGAGTCTGCTATATAATGCCGAGAAGATGCATGCAGCTACATTGCTCTGGAAACGACACGAAGCTTTCACTGCAGGAAGACCAGCGAATGCTAAGAAGAGCCTTATTGGTTATATTGTCGAGTTCATTCACCAAGACGATAAACACAACCCTGTTGCTGAGATTGGTGAGGTTGATCGAGTTCGATACTGGTTTACTCGCGATGTTTTCCGTCTCGAGTTATTTGTAGCTTGGGCGTATCAAGTTATGAAGATGCTCTATAAGGAGCATTTGCTTGACGATGCCAATCTCACTGCCATGCTCTACGAAGCTATCCAGGTTAACACTTGCACGCATCTCGCAACCCTCGACTTCCGAAAGAACAACTTGAGCGTTTACGGTCTTGGTTTTGAAGAACTGCGTTTAGGTATTCTTCGCGATGGATACGACGACCTCCCCGAGCCATGGACTGGGTGTTATTACGTTGCCAACAACATTAAACGTCTAGTCGATCTCGCAGATCAATGGTTGCTTAAGGATCACGAGGCAGGTGAACCGGCTAGGGCTTCAAACCAGCAGGACGATAAGATGAAATCCAAACTTTTCGAAGAAATGCCAACACTTGTTGATGGAATGCTCACTTCAGTTCTGGAATATGCTCGTTGGTCAGCAACGCGTCCTGAACTGAAGACTATGTCGCAAGATTTTGCCCAGATATACAAGACGGATTCATTTGAGAAGCCCCTCGCCCTGGCGCGATCAGGCAGGTGGGAGGAGGGAGCTTCTATCGCCGAGAAGCACGAATGCCTCCGTGCTCTATCTATTATTTTGCTGGATCATATCCAAATGCTTGAAGACCGCCTTGCTGAGCCAGACCTATCACTTGTCGAAATGCAAAGCTTCAAACGACTGAGGGACAATAAGAAGGCCAAGCTGGAGAACAGCTTCTCCGTCTACGGTCAGGCGTTTGCATTCCCGGCATACCAGTTCCTGCTCCAAAAACACGGAGTTGAAGCTGTCCTAGAATTCGATCTCGACAAGTTCGGTTATAAGACCCAATTTCTGCGTAGCAAGCCTGAACTGGCGCGAATATCGTGGATCAACGATGTGCAGCAAGAGAAAGATGTCGGACACAGCGCAGATACTCTCGTGACACTTGCACTCACCAAGGAACAACAAGTATGGAACAAGAAGATTGAGTTAAGTCTCGGAAAGCTTGCTCTTCTTGCTGAGCTCGAGGAGAAAAACACTGGTTCGAGTGGCCTCAAGGTGAACGCCGACGAGGCGCGTGCCGAAGAGAAACTTAAGAAGGTCGACCAAGAGTTAGTTGCCATCAGGATCCAGGATCAGCTATACAACCAAGTTCTCCCTAGCACATACGACGCTGTGGATGATGCTGCAGCGCTTAATTTCGCAATGGAGGTCCATAGCATGAACATACCCCGGCGTCAGAAGGCCCAACATCAGATATTTGAAGATGGCATGAGGCGGCTTTTAAAGCACGAGGCTCTGGATGCAATGACACTCATTGATCTCCTGACCTTGATTTCCCTGAAGCCCGAGTCCCGCGCCGAGATTCCCAACCCATTCTGGCTAGCTCTTTTGGTAGCCGAAAGTAGCTGCCACAGTGATGAGGTCAAAGAAGCTAAGCGGATGGTTTGGAGGAGACTATTTTTACGCGATGATTGGGCTAAGATCAACGACACACAGCTCAAGGATGATCGTGAGGTGGTTGAGAGATTGGCAGAGACTGAGCTCTATTCAATGTTAACCGACTGCATCAGCTTCCGTAAGTGAAATGTTTATCTAACTTCTGGGAAACACATTCTGACTTGGATACAGAAGATCCACATGAGCCTTTCCGACCTCTATCTCCGCACGAGGCTCTTGGTGCTTTCACCGAGAACCTCGACCGCCGGTTCCGCGATTTTGAGGCATCTTTCAGGACAAAGCTGATCGACATCATGAAGCATGAGGATAAGATCCTCCATCAGCATGTGGAGAAGAATCGTCTCGGCGAATGGGTCCGCACTACCTTCGAAGCTGCTCGAGCAGAGTTAGACAGCACGCTGGATAACGCAACTAGTAATGCCGCTGCCCCCCAAGTTGCTGAGAACAATACCGTAATGAGTGGCTCAATATTTGATTATGGCAGGCAACTCGCCAATTCTCATGGGCAGCTCTAGGACGGCAGCTGGGGCGGCTGATGTTTGATTTGTCACTCTCATATCTTTCCTCGCGTGTACAGTACAAAGCTTATTCGAGATATGTCCTCGGAGGCATTGGGATATGAATGGCTACCAGTGTTATGATTACGGCATATATCAACGCAGATGACTACTATACACATTACAACGCAACACGCATACATGCACAGCAAAAAGGGGATTTTATCGGTTTGGCCTAGGAAAACAACTGGGGCCTTGATTTTATGTACTTATTTTGCGTCTTAGTAGTGTGACTACTAGTTCTCAACTTTCAGAGATAGGAGTAAGGGGTGGATTCGTGGTTGGATTACCGCAGGAAGGCGCGTGAAATACGCTGTTATCGTTAATAAAGACCTTTTGGTATGTAATGTGCACATCTACCTCACGTGTCTATGAAATCATGGCACTCAACATATTTAAATACGCATCGTCGTTCCTGTCACTCATGCACAAGCGACTTGTGGTTTAGGCTGCGGTATTGATTCATTCCGGCATCATGTACATAATCCATACGCCACATCATCGCCCCGGTACCCTTTGTATGAGTCCAGCATCACTCCTTTTGACCTCAAAGACCATAATTTGCGTAGTAGGCGGCCATTAGCCATGCCTCAAGCAAAACCCGAAAAATGCATCCGTCATCGGGACTACACAGCTGAGGAAAGAAGCCGCTCATTTGCAGCATAGACTCAACTGCATAGTTAGAGCGGCACATCGCCAAGATACATATGTGCCCTTCCCAAGACCACCAACCAAGAACTCTGTTGCCAGTGGGCTGGGCAGCATCGAAAGGAAGAGAAGATCGCGGAGCTGCTTAGCCCTGCATCTTTCTTCGCTTGCCGACCTGAGCGGAGAAACCAGTCTTGATAGCGGTAACACTTCGTCGGGAACCGCAGTTGTTGCAGGTGATGAAGTAAAGGCGGTTCTCACCCTTGTTGAGTTCGGTGTCAGGGGACTTGCAGGTCTTGCAGGTAACATATTCGACTGAAAGAGGGGATGATTAGCAAAGAAAAAAAAAAAAAAAACGCAATCGCAAAAGTTCAAAAACTCACTGATGTATTTTCGGACAACGTTCTCGATCTGCTTCTGCTGGAAACGACCCTTGATGACCAACCTTCGGCTTCCGTCAACGGAACCGCTGGTACCCAACTCGGCAAAAAGATAGGCAGTAAGATGCTCCTCGGTTCTCTTCATACGCTTAGAAATATCGGCGATGTTGGCAAATACAGTTTTTCGGTTGCCTTCTCGCATGCATTGGGGAGGGGGGATCTTGTAGCTCTTGGTTCCTGGGGAAGTGTGGTCGGGGTTTCTCTCGGTGAGTTGGTGGAAGAAACGAGAAAGAAGCATGCTGTAGCCAATGGTCTTGGTCTCATCGTGAGCCCAAATGCCGGTTCCCTCGTTCATATCACCCTCCTGCTCCTGAGGAATCTCCTCGACTTCCTCGCCCTCCTTTAGCTCAAGCTTCTCGAGCTGCTTGGTGAAATCATCATCGCCCTTGGGGGCCTTCTTCTTCTTCTTCTTCTTCAGAGTCAGGTCAAGACCTCCATCCTCGGCGGGTGCAGCATCGTCAGCGGGGGCGGCATCGGCATCGGCGTCGGCATCGTCAACCTTCTTTGACTTCTTCTTCTTCTTCTTGAGCAGGGAAAGGTCTAGACCACCATCCTCAGCTGGGGGAAGGTCCTCGGCGGCTGTCGTTTGCGAATCAGTAAAGGACTCAAGGGCGGCAGAAAGCGGCGGCGTACGAGGCGTATGGGACTGAGCCGAATCCTTGGGTTCTTCGGTAGCGTTGACCATGGTCACTGAACCGTCAGCGTCGACAACAACTTGTTCGTCGGTGAAGGCAACGGATTTGCGTGATTTGCGTTCGGTTGGTACCTGTAAATAAAGTAAAAAGAATGACAAGATTAGTAAAGAATTCGATTGAGGGATGCGGTGTTGTTTTGTGGCTGTAGAGGATGGATGATGATGTGAAGGTGGCGGTTAGGAAAATGTGAGTCAAAGGCCCAAACGATAAAATAAATCGATGCCAAATCGCCTGCTTCGCCCCCGAAAGTGGTGTACGACAATACCAGAGGTACTTTCGCACCAACAAAGGTAGTGGGGTAAAAAACGGATGAGAGGAACCTGATAGGCTCATTGATGAGGCACTCGAGGGTTTTGGAGGGGTAAAAGATTGGGCCTGTGTGGTCCAGAGGGTACAAGACACGCCATGAAAGCATGGCACAAGCATTTGAAGTTCAAAGGCAGGCCTGTATTGTAGTGGGTAGGTTGTATTTCGTGTCCTGTACCAGGAGCCTTTGCAATAGAGGGTTGATAGGTAATGTAGGTGCAATTTGTTGCAGGCTTGTCACTCACCTCGCCCTCCATGATTGCTATGTGGCAGCTTCTTGATTCTGCTGTTTAATGGCCGATTGCTGGTTTATTGGGGTTTTTTTGCTGGATGTGGGTGTCGCAAATGGGCGGCTTCTTCGTATAAGGTACTGTGAAGATCTTTGGCTTGGGGTTTCTCGCGCAATGATAAATCGTTTTTATTCTTGGATCGCAGAGTCTGCGCGCGCTGTTGGTATGCTTCTTCTGATGGATTTAGTTGTGGGTTTAGGATGTAGAGGGAGATCAGTCCAACGTCATGGGCCGAGTGAGCGATACCTTGAGTCAACCAGAGCCCAAACCCAAGCGCAGGCGACCCCCAAGCTTCACGATAGAGTCACGGGGATATTCACGTGATACTGAGAAAATGTGGTCCGCACCAATCAGGCGGGAACTCGCCGTAGCTTCCTCCAGTTCTTGTCGGAGCCTGGCTTCGGGCCCGGATGTGACTACAGGGCCTTTACAACTAGCCGTAACGACTATCAATCACCTCGATCGATGGTTCCTTTGCTGATTATCGCAACGCAATTACATCTGAAGATACGGCAACGGTCTCCGTATATGCGCCTATACTCGGAACACTTGGGACTCGCCAGTCTTTAACATAGAAGTTACTCTAACATAGCTACGTCAGCTACCCTTGCTTGTCTCGTCGGAAGCAAGCTGTGATCTTGACACCCAATACCAAGCATTCACGACCTCCCAAGACATCCTCAGCGCCCTGTGGCCTACATACATATCTCGAACTGCATTGGCTGAGCGAATCTGTACTCAGGTCACTCACATCACGACTGTCAACATGGCCGCCGATTCCTCCCTTGTTGACCTCCATGATGCATCCATGTCCGATGACAAGGACGATCTGGACTCTCTCCCATCCATATCTACCGATGACATTTACTCCGATACCTCCGACACCGATGCTCAAGCGGAGTGGGAGCGCAGCCTCGAGCAGCTACAATTGATATTGACAATGATGATTGTCCCCTGGATGGGTAAATACTTTGGTCGCAAATTTGCCTACTGGAGTGAGTAATTCATTCATGCGTTAACTTATATCACCATTTCTCCAAGATTGATGAGTTCTCTAACCAGTCGTTATCTAGGTTGGTCACGATACATGGAGTGGGCGCATAACGTCGACATTCGATTGACAAATAAGGCGACCTTCAAGGCGACGGGTGTCGTGGAAACAGCGGCAACGTTATAGACATACTTCAAGCCGGACGATCCGACCTCGATATGAATGGATGACCTGAGTAATATGCATGGCTTTCACACGGTGTTGGGGTATAAATATGCATATGTTTTCTTTCATTTAATAATATGTGAATCCAAGTACCCTTGTTTTGTTCCTCGTGTCAACCAAGAGACACTCTAGAACGAACCTAGTGTACTGCTAACCGGATATCCAGTGGATTCTTGAAAACCAAAACCGTGCTTATATTAATGCCTCATTCACTGCATGATCACTACCCTTCATCCAACACCCGTTCTGAACGAACTGCCCGTCCCAACTTCCCCTCCAAAAGACTAATACATCGAACAATCCTGGTATGATAATCCTTAACGTTGAACGCTTTCTATGTCCTGATACAACTTGATACCGGTACTCAAGAGTTGGCGATGCCCGAGGGCGATTTTGGTGTAAAGGGGCGAAAGGAAACCACATACACAGTGTTCCACAGAGTTTGGGGTCGTGACGCTTACGCTGATGGTAATAGAGCAAACTACCAGCGTGATCATGATCGGGACCCCTTTACGCAGCTGAGCCGTTTTATTATGGTTCTCTGATGTGCTTACGGCTCATTAGACGCTTGAAGAAATCTGAGACATTGGTGGCCGTGAAGCGGCACTGCGAAGCGAGCCGAACTGATTACGTGCAGTTCTGATGGTCAAAAAGAGACTCCCAGACACGCAGGCGAACAGGAACCATATGAAGACGGTGCTTGCTTGCAGTCGACGGCACCGTCCCTCATCACTCGCTGAGCCCCAGGCGATCCAGTCTCCAGGCAGAGCTTTGGGGTTAATATCTCCGCAGTTGACGACACGCAGCTTTGCTGCAAGAACAATGGCACCGATGAACGTGAAAAGAACAGCTATGCCATCCAACGGTAGCTGCATAAGTGGTTTGTCGAGAGCTGAAACAAAGAAAGCGAGAAGTCCGACGATGCAGACGACCCAGCAGACAACTGCGACAAACATGATAAAGTTGACGGCAGCCGTTGCAGAGCCTGCGGCGTCGATATTTGACGCCATGACGTTGCCGATGAGAGCCGTTAGGAGGAGCGTCATGAGCAGAGCGACGCAGCGCAGGATCATTTGGAGAAGGTTGTATCGCATGGTGGGCAACGGATGCTGGGTGGCAGTGCTTGATAGAGTTGATACGAGGTGCAGGCCAGTAGCAGCACAACAGCCGTGGCACTATTCCAGATGTCGAAGCGACTGCACTATGGTTGTGCACCTTGTGCAAGGAGTCGATCCAAGTGTTCCAAGTGATGATTTGTAAAGGCAGTCTGGCAGCGGCACATGGACGGACCTATGATAGATGGATCGACAGCAAAGCTGGAGCAATGCGGGGATGAAGATGTCTAGTTACCTCAGAAGGCTGCGATTTTTTGGTGGAGGATACATGTGGAGTTGAATTGAGTCGATTTGATGCGATGTTGGTAAGGGTGCTTCTCGAGGCGTCTGGCGATAGGGTCGTGCTGGGTTATATCGTTGCCGGTGCATTGCCCAAGCAACCGTTGACACTGAATAAACTCAGCAAGGGTAACTTACTGTTGTACGGGACCAGGGGGTCATCTAAAGCTCTCACATAAGATATTTTGTTCTAGCCGCTCGATTGATTGCCAATACGAACACGCCAGTACACAAAACCAGATTCCGAGGATTCTAATACAGTTCGTCTGTCAAAGGTTTGATCAATTCAAAGTTTCTGTTGCATCGTTACCAGCGGTAACGATGTGGCATGGACCAATCAGAAGCCCTTCAGATGAGAGTTGATATTCCAGAACCGCTGGTATTAAAACATATATGCAGTCCGACTTTGAATAAGAAATCATGGCCGATTGGATGATATGTTTCCTGCATTCTTCTGAAGCAGTTGTGCCATGAACTGTTCATATGCCCTCATAGTAAAGCTTCAACACTCTGCATGTTAGTCCATTCTTTGACTATCAACTCCATGCTGTGCCTCTAGAGTCGCATGACACCAATCATAGCCATGGTTACGGTTGCCAGGTGAACCAAGCGGATGCATATAAGGTATACTAGGTCGAGTTATAGGTGGACGAGAACGAGACCACTTATAGTCAGCGGAAGTGATGGCGGGCGGCTACCCCGAACATCGCTCGCTCCGTGCTTGGGAATATGACAAGTGATCTTGAGACAGAATCAGACATCACATCAGATGCGACGGCTACCTACTCATAACTGAGCTCTAAAGAAGTCAATGTACGCGTTCGCATCCTAGTCCTTCCATTCTATTTCCGTCCTTCCGCTCCCACCTAGTGA
>JABFAI010000158.1:0-22184 GCA_013266175.1 Fusarium gaditjirri | reverse complement strand
CCCCTCCCCCTCCTCCGCCGTCGCTCTCTCCACTTGCTCCTGAAGCAGCAAGTAAGACAGCAAACAAACAAGTTCCTTCTCGAGCGCCTACTCCTGGATTGACTACTGGCTCCGAAGGTCTTGCCATACGCCGGCCCAGCTCTCGAGGTAAAGCTGCGAGTCAAGAGCCGCAGTCTTCGTTAGCTGCAGATCGGCCACGACGAGCGAGCACCGCTCGCAACACACCTGCTCCTGAGCCTCGACCACCGAAGCGAACCAAACGGCCTGCTCCTGGAATTGTTAGCACCACCAAAAGCGGCGGTAACAGCGCTGTGGGTAAACGAAAGGCGCCACCGAAGAAGAAGGCTCGCGCGAAGAAGGACAAGGGGTCTGTCGAGGTCGAGCTAGAGGATGTTGACGATGACGGGAACCCGATTGACCCGGACGAGCCGAAGTACTGTCTCTGTAACAGAGTCAGCTTTGGCACAATGATTGCTTGCGAAAATGCCGACTACGTAAGCGACTCTACCGCCTCAAATACCTACCTTTCTTCCTCAACGGCACGCAAGAAGCAAACAGACATGAAACTGACAAACCAGCAGTGTAAGCAGGAATGGTTTCACCTCGAATGTGTCGGCCTCGAAGAGGTACCTGCCCGAACGACGAAGTGGTACTGTCCTGAGTGCCGAATCAAGCTCAACATTGGCGAGAAGGGCGAGGTCAGCGCCCGTGGTGTCAAGAAGTAGGCAGTCGTGACGGCAACGGGGGTCCTGGGGTCCATAAGAACCAGTGTGGATGGCGTACGATGGAGGACGGATTTCAATGCTTTTGGGCTCATTTTGAGCTCTCGGACAGAATACCCTGGTGTTTAGATAGAATCACGCTTAAATGTAGCCATCGATAACAGACATGGGCAAGGACGGTTTTCTCATCAATGCTGTGTACGCAGGCTCCATAGGACTCAATACAACCCTACTTCTTCAACAAAGCGTAATTGGTTTAGTGGTAAAATTCTCCGTTGCCATTCGAGCAGCGTCGGGGAGCCCTGGGTTCGATTCCCAGATTACGCATTGAAACTTCTTCTTTTGCCGTTGTGAGCTCTTGAATCTCTCTTGGTCGATATCGCGATATCGCGATAATGGATCTTGGTGTTTTGGTTAATGGTTGTCGCAGCACAGATGGCAATTTGGATTCAGAGAGTGCTTGCCTTAAAGCTGTATCTTTATGTTAAACACTATCTTACTTAACAGGAAGCAGCCCTTTCCTTAAGTCTACAGCCTGTCATTGCAGTATGCCTTGATTGGGAAGGTTTAAAGGAAGAAAGAGGAACTGAATGGCATGTGCTGAGTTGCTCCATTACCTACTGTCTGTTGAGCTTTCAATTGCGTGTGGTTGTGAATATCAGATATGCCAAAGCCAAGGGACCACCATTTAAGTCAATTCCGCCCAAGGTTTAACAGCAATAATGGTTATCTATAGTTAATTCGGCGCCAATTCGATCTGATCCCTCGCTGTCTGGTGTTGCGACAGGCAGCTACCTAACTGATATGTTCTCATTCTCTGACCGTTGTAGGGTAGTTCCGAATAGGACCAGGTATGAACCCTGACTTATATCCATAGGTGGTAAAGAGACAGGCCAGTCTATTGAAGAGATGATGGGACAGAGGTATGACGATAGATAAATGTGAAGAGATTTTTATCACTCTCATAATCACTAATCACTACCATAAGATAAACTTCAACACATGTCTAAGTTGTACAAAGTTGTTTTAGAGAAAGAGATATAAGTCAATGGTTTTATCTCAACCCCAAGGGCTAGCATATGAAGAACAAGTAGATAAACACTGTTTATATCAACCACCTAATTTTGGGACTACATTGTGACTTTAATCAAACATGGTAAAGGTAAATCTCTTCCCAACAAGATACAATCTTTAAGAGGCTATTCCTAATCGTGCGTTGGTGCTGTCATGACAATCATATATCCGCACTTGTTGGCGTCACATACATTCTGATATCTCAATCTCACTCTTCTTACACAGGTACCTAGGTGTACCTACCTACCTTGGGTGGTTGTAAAATCTCCGAAAGAAGGACAGAAAGAACAACCTCAATTCCTTCCAGAAAGAACTGGAGAGAGGCTTGTACGGCAAGGTTCCGAATATAGTTTAATACTAAGTCATGACGATCCACTCAGATGGAGAACAATTGCATCATGCTCTCCATATATCTCTCTAAGTTAAGGAATCATGAAAGAGCTGATTTCTCGTCCTTGATCAACGATCAAAGAATTTTCTTCAATTATTCCTTGCAAAACTTGAGACACAGAAATTGCAGTATATACTCACCATGGCTCAGAACGCCCCCGAGAATTACGTGCCGCTCTATGCTACCCAGGACGAATGGCAGGACAAAGAGCTTCAACAATTTGCGATTGATTTCTATCGCATCTCGGACAATTCTGAAGAGAACCAGCGTTGGGTAGACTCTTTCACGGAAGACGCAAGCGTGCAGATTGGCGCTGACAAGGCGCGCGGCTCAAAAGGTATTTTGATGCTCTCATCACCACCTTCATTCTGTCGGGCACATTCAGTTGACAAGGACTATAGATCTGGTTGATTTCCGAAGTCGAATGTGGAAGCACATCAAAGAGCGTAAACATACGGTTCTCAAAGTCTTCCCTGGGCGTTTCTCCGACTCAAATGAGTGCATGATTCTGGGAGAAGTCAGTGTTACCACGACAGATGGGCGGCTCAAAGAGGCTGCTTGGTCGGCACATGCAGTCGTCAGGAAGGTTGATGGACAGTGGAAGTTTAGCCAATACCGCGTCTGGCTGCAGACTGATGGACATCTGCTGTGAAAGTCATGTCCGACAGAGATGCTGGACCCAACCAAAAAAAAAAAGCAAGCAAAAATGAATTTATGCATAGCCCTTTAGTTAGTTATTCAATGTCAAGCAATCGCTTGGAGAGCAACTGTAAACAGCTTCGCCCAACCGGATACGTCATCAATGGCTCTTGGGAGATGCTGACTTTTGCGGAGTAGCATTGACAAATGCCGAAGAATACCGTTGTCGAATGGTAAAGCTGGGATCAACACGCGCCGATTGACGGGAGCTCTGGCAGGGAGAGCCAGGATAGAAATACTAACGGCACACCCAAAAGGCCATGCAGGTGCCAATCTAATCCTCACTGTAGCAGCGCAGTATTTCCTGAGCTAAGCCAAAGTTCACCGTCCCTTGCTTTGAGTGCTAAATCTGGGATATCAGCGTGTTGCCCCCCTGATGATTAGAGAGGCACGGCCATGCTGATGGCGTAAATGGCATAGCTCACCTGACCCATGATCACGGCGTAGAATCATGTGGCTTAGCTGGGTCGGATGGATGGGGTACGATTTATTGAACCATGAGAGGAATTGATGAATGATGACAGGTATCGAGACAATAAGGACTGCATAAGATCGAAGGTTCAGTCGTCATCGTTGTGACCTTTTCAAGATAGCCGAGTATACTGTCCAATATCATGGAAGCCTGTCAAACCTGTTATGACGGCGGATGACAAGGCTAGGTATCGAATCGAAAACCGATTCAAGGTGTAACTGAGGCGCTGTAACCTCCGGATTTGTACCCTCCCATTCACTCTCTGGCCAGCGCATGAACTCAACCCCGCGCAGACCGGATGGACCTTGTTCCATTAAAGGCTTGTTCTCGTCATCTATCCAGAAACTATTGATGCCAACAGAATCGCGGACGATGGATGCGCTTGCGCGCTATAACCGCGGGTACTGGATGTGTCAATCATGCCTCCCTATCCAGTTGCCCGGTACGAAAAAGAAACCTTTGATCTTCCGGTTGAGCTTGAAATGCGGGCTGTTTGGTTTGGTTCCTGACAGGCCGAGGCGTGGGTAGTGGCAGATCCGCCAATGCCATTGATGTGTCCGTCAAGATGATGTTCGGGTGAAAGTGGAGGTGGAGGTGGAGGTGGAGGGTCGAAGGGGGCGTCTTATCAACCGGTCTCTGGAAGGGCCACTTCCTTATCGCTTACAGTGCATGTGTTGGTGATGTCCACTACCAGCCTCCACTGCCTTACTGCCTACTGCCCTCCCTAGACCACCCGACCCCTCTATTACACCCCACGTCACATTGGAACAGAGGTGTGAATCTAGGCCTCACACATGGATGGGTTGGATGGGATGGCATCTATCAGAGAGTGACTCTTCGGCCAGCTCCCATCAGTCCTTTGAGCTCTCCTCCTTCACTTACAACTGTGAATGACTATACGATACAAACTTCAACAAAGCGTCTGAATATTTCCTTGGTTCCAACTCTATAACGATCTTTCTCTTTTCTAATCTGCATCTGCATCTGTTCTATATTGCATCGACTCAACTCAACTTGATAGACGCGACGAGCTGGTCTACGCCGCTAACCCAACGATCTCGAGCACTTCGCCGTTCTTTCGCGATAATAACGCAACTCAACTCGACTCACTCTGGCCGATATTGATCTGCATTTCCTTTCCTTCGCCTCCTGTATCCGATAGTAGCTATCCGCACTGCGAACCAACCCCCCGATCTGTGCGAGCGAAGCGAAATACATAGGAACACAGACTTCGAACCTAGACAAGTGCCGGCGTCACCTCGACTGCAAGAGAATCGACTTGACGCCTCTTTTATAACAAACGCGCTCTGCAGAAACGCGAGCGTAGGGTCTTAGTTTTAGGGGTAGGAAACTGCTCCGACACTTGTACAAATCTGCATATGCCTTGTAAGTGCCTCTCTACTGGAACTCTATTCCCACCTTAATACCCCTCCATCTATGCATGGCCTATCAGCCGCTGGCACTGGGATCCCCAAACCCGAACCGCTTGCGCAATCGCGCTCCTCTTTAACAAACAGCAGCGCTGACCATGACCCTCTCGACAGCTTCTAAGAAGGAGAGGAAACATGCCAGAGAAAGTGGCGGCATCGCCGCGGCCGTGACAAAGCAAACAGCTGGTAAATTCGCGTGAGCCTCCCTGTCCGCATGACTCCTCTGGGCTATCATGGACCACTTTAAGTATCTAGCTGACCGCAGTCACATAGCACTGTCACTGTCAATAATGGTAACGCCAACATCAACAAGGATAACGTGAATACAAATATCAGCAGTAGCGGAGATAATAAGAGCTCATCTACTTCGGTCGCTTCCACGCCCCCCGTCGACACGCCCGAGATTAAGCCTTCATCTGGCCCTGACAATGTCAACCCTGCTGTCTCCCCTATGCTGGCTGCTTTGTCCACAACTCCAGCTTCCGTGAGCACAGCACCGAGTATGAACAATGAATGGATGAGAAACGGCATGGCCGGCTCTCCAGGAAACTTGATCAGTATCATGGGCGATTCACCTCCTACCCAGCCGTCTTCTTATGAGGACTCAGGTCGACTGCAACAAGGATGGCCCGTACAGCGCCATTTCATGAGTCCCTCACCTTCATCTCTATCCCCTCCAAACCACAGCCGACGTCCTTTGAGCTTCCAGATGGACGCCCAATATCAATCTCCAGAAACACCACCTCCGAGTGTCCCCTACCGACGCAGTTCGGTCAACTCCCCGTTCCAAGGCTCAAGGATGGGAAACCATCCGCCTCTGCCTCATCAACCCCAACCACACTTCTATGGTGTACCAGATATCGACCTCAACATGACTAACAACTCGGGCATGAAAGCCGGCGAACGAGGCTATTTCTTTGGCTTTGACAAGCTACCCGAATGCCCTGATTTCCCATTTGGTCCAAGTAACGTCGTCATCGCCGGGTATGAAGGTGGTTTGGATGTGTACGCTGTGGGCAAGAGAGGTCTTGAGCCTGTTGCGAGTCTAAAGGGTCTACGAGGAGGCGTTCACCATGCCAAGATTCTTCCTTGGACGCTTGACAACAGTAATAAAGCTCTGTTCCCTCTTGTGGCGGTGGTGTTGCATGGGCCAGTTCTACCCTCAGCTGTACCTGGCTCTGTACAGGACGAAGGACCAAGCCCCAGGCTTGATGGGGCAGCAAGCCCTCGATCCGTCTTCGCCCACCAGGATGGCTTCCAAGGGCGACAGACCATCGACTCATATCAAACGTCCGTAGAGGTGTACTCACTCAGGACCAACCAACTCGTTGATGTGTTACTTCAAGCGCCAAAGATCCCGATCAATCCTGAAATCTCCGTCACGAACCCAATCTTCAGGCCTCCTTCACCCAGTGGCTCTTTCACGATTCGAGCGGACTCGGGTGCACTTGCAGTTTGCTCAGGCGTTACTGGAGAATGCTGGGTCTACCTGCAATTATTGGAAGATCAAAATGGCCATGATTTTACATGTGTCGGAAAGATCTGGACCAGACTCCAGCAAAGCACCCGAGGTGAGGTGCCAGAGGAGGCTGATAAGACACAGTCTTCGACCGCACCACCACGCTCAAATCCGCAAACGCCCATTCTCGCAGTTAGTGGACGATGGATCGCTTACTGTCCTGCGACACCTTCGTCACAAGTCGCGTTGAGGGCTCACGTACCACTTCCCATTCTTGGCAAAGCACCTGGACTCGCCACTGTGACGCCGCCGCAGCTCCCTTCGTCTTCTGCATCGGTAGATCTTCCTATTTCCGATAGTGTCGTTAATAAGATCATGCGAGAGACGACCCAGGAACTTATCCAAGGCGCTAAGTGGGTTGGACAGCAAGGCCTCCAAGCTTGGAATTCGTACTGGAACAAGTCGTCAACCCCCCAAACGCAAACTCAACAAGCCCGGTCGCCTCCTCAGAACTGGGCTGGTACTCGATCTCCTCGTGGCGACCCAGTCAACTTCCCTCCAACTCATGGTCCTGCCGGCCCGGTTGGAGCGAAAGACCCAGGGCTTGTGTCGATTGTTGATGCAGAGTCGCTCACTAATTCATCTACTATTCATCCAATTACTACGTTCTCGCCGCCTTTGGGTTGCAGTTTTCTTTCATTTTCGCCATCATCTTTATCACTGTTCACTGCCAGCAGCAAAGGCGATGTGCAAACAGTCTGGGATCTGTTCCGTATTCAATATACGCGATCATCCCCTCTCCAGACCACTGTCACGCCAAATGCAAGCACAGGACCTCAGGTCCGTCAAATTGCACAATTTTCACGAATGACTGTCGCACGCATTGTTGATGTCGCTTGGACGCAATCGCAGGGGGAGCGGTTAGCTATGGTGACCGAGCGCGGCACTGTTCATCTACTTGATATGCCCTCAAGTGCGTTTATGTGGCCTGCACCTCGCCGTCGCCAAGCTACGCTGGAAAGTGGCACCGCAACACCAGAGCAGCCCAACACGGCTGTTTCTTTAGCTACTGGAGCTTTTGGTGCAGCCTATCAAGCTGCGAAACCTTTTGTCTCACGACCTCGTCGCTGCAGTGGTAACATACAGAATGTGACTGGCAACAGCCTAAAAGACTCAGCGGCTATGGGTGGGCGAGTGATCGCTGCTAGTATCAGCAGTTCACTTGGCAAGACAGGAACCGCCATTAACCAGCTTCGGCATACCGGCGAAAACCGAGTGTCCTTGCCGCTTAGCTCAGGCCTTCCTTCGGCATCCTGCGTGGCCTGGGTCAAAAGCAGAAAACATCAAGGACTCTTTGTGGTTGGCAACGGTTTAGTTCGAGGTTTCTCCTGTCGAACCCGCCGATCTAGCGTACAGGCTGGCAGGCGAGTGACACGGGCTAGCAGGTATCACGATTACAATGTGCCGATTCTACCTAGCGACTTGGTTGCTCCAGCTGTACGGCAGATGGTTGACCTGGGAGCTCAGGATGAAATCCTCGACCTTTCGGACCGCGATATGGATGCAGGAAACACGCTGACGCTGAACCCCCGACCTCGTGTTGCGGCAACAGATCAAACCATGGAATCGTCAATCCCTCAAGCTGAGATAGAGTCTAGTGCACCCTATCAGCCTTTCCACACTGATCGACGAGTTACTCTCTGCGAGTACCGGAGAGGAACAGCTGATCAGCTCGAAGTTGTCTCAGCTATACTAGCCGAGACAAATCTAGACGAAAACACTACTTCCAAGAAAAAGAAGAAGAAGGGGCAACCCATGGAACCAAATTCATCTAAAGAATTCTCAAACACAACGGCTTGGGCCTTTGGTCAGGATATTCCAGTGGTTCGACTGGATTTAGGCTTGCCAACAGTTGCTGAGGAGGAGTATGACGGCCCCGGAGACCATATTGCATTGCCACCTTCAGCGATGGAGCGCGTGATGCAGTATGGCGACCAGGAGCAGATCGTGGTAACAACAAGGAGACGACGTGGAGCGCAAGGTGGGAGTCAAGGTGAGGATGGCTTTTTTGAGGATGACTGTGAAGTCCTTGACTTTGCAGATCAGAGAGTGTGAGAAGAAGTCTCTGACAGATAACGTGCGTCTTGAGGTTGGCGTCAAGGTCCTTGGGCTTCGACTGATTATATGCATACGAGTTTGGAATGGCAACTCATTGCTTAAGTGATTGGCGATATGGAGCAACGTTTGTATCTCTTCGTGTGAATCATGATTAGTTACTTTCAACCCAACTCTTGGTCCGGTATGTTGGAGTTTGATTCTGATATGTGAGCATTTTGCTTGTACGGAAGAAACACTCTTTAGCACGGTCGTTTAGCAGATCATAATGCCTTATTATAAATAGAAAAAGATTAGATACCCATTTCCTGTAGTGTGCATCTCTTCTGCATGAAGACATTGGCCTGAGGCAAAGTCTCATGGTGTGATTAGGTCTTGGGCGAAACGCCATTTAAGAGACACTGAATGATTACAAGTTTATAACCGACATGTGGTCGTCTAGTTGGCCTTCCTAGTTGGCCTTCTTAGCGGCAGCCTTGGCCTTTGCAGCCTTCTTCTGGTTGCTCCGAATCATAACCATGCCGAGGAATGAGCCAACAACAGCGGAACCGAGGAGGATGATAATGACGGGGATGCGAATGGCCCAAACGCGAGGGGGGAAGAAGTTCTGGAGAGGGTGATCGTTGTCGACAAAGGGCTAACCAATTGTTAGTTGACAATGTTTCAATACCTAAGCTGGTGTACATAGGTAGGGGTGTATAGTCGCATCGAGCTGAGAAATGAGGGGCATCTTACCATAAGAAGAGTCCAGATGGTGTAGTAGGTGAAGACGACGGAAGCGGCCACGAGCATGGCGAGACCGACGATTTTGTCCAACTGCAACAAGAATTATTATGTGAGTAAAGTTGAAGCACCACGATGGGCTGCCACGATGCCCCGGTCTGAAGCGCGTAAAGGGGACAGCGTGTAAATCAGGCCTTGACAAGTGATGTTGCTTACCATTGTCAAATATGCGCAAAGCGAGCGAGCGAAGTCTTTGTTGAGCAGAGATGAAGATTGAGGCCGAGAAGCAGAAATAAAGGAGTGTCGTGGCAGTATCTTTTGGTAGTGAAATGGTTGCCGTCAAAATGTCCAGTTGGCTTTAGGGACAAGCTTCAGGAGACGTGACAACTAAAGGTGGGGCGCCACAACTGCACAGCCACATGGCCTCGGAGCTTCCAAATGTGGCTGGATATCTTTTTTCAAACTTGACATTACTTCGCGCGCGACGAAGCTAGCAACGACAACCTTCTCGGTTCGTAAAGACGTTCATTCTCTCGCCCCCACGCCATCGATATCCAGGACGCAGTAATCGACACGATAAACTAAATCCATCGCGACTGCAACTGCGAGTGGAATTTTCTCACGATGGCTTCTGCGGAGGTCGATCTCCCGCGTCGGGACCGCGATCGCAGCGACAGGCGTGATGGCGATTCATATCGTCCTGCGAGAGACCAGCGATCAGCCTCTCCCAGGCAAAAACGAGAAGCTGCGCCTGTGCGAACCGAAGAAGAGAAACAAGCGGCCGCGAAGGCAGAGTACGAGAAGCTTCTCACAATGCGATCCGGCGGTACATATATTCCACCCGCTCGACTGCGCGCGCTCCAGGCCCAGATCACGGATAAGACGAGCAAGGAGTATCAGCGCATGGCATGGGAGGCGCTCAAAAAGAGTATCAATGGTCTGATCAACAAGGTCAACACTGCGAACATCAAGTTCATCGTCCCCGAGCTTTTTGGAGAGAATTTGATCCGAGGTCGTGGTTTGTTTTGTCGATCAATCATGAAGGCCCAGGCTGCTAGTTTACCGTTCACACCAATTTATGCCGCCATGGCTGCTATCGTCAACACCAAGCTACCACAGGTCGGTGAGCTCCTGATTCGCCGTTTGGTCATGCAGTTCCGAAAGGGGTTCAAGCGAAACGACAAGGCTGTCTGCCTTTCCTCGACTACCTTCTTGGCGCATCTCATCAACCAGCAGGTTCAACATGAAATGCTCGCCGGTCAGATTCTTCTCCTGCTGCTTCATAAGCCGACCGACGACAGTGTTGAGATTGCGGTTGGTTTCTGCCGAGAGGTTGGACAATATCTAGAGGAGATGCAACCGTCTATTGCCATGGCTGTATTTGACCAATTTCGAAACATTCTGCACGAAGCCGATATCGACAAGCGAACACAGTACATGATCGAAGTTTTGTTCCAGGTGCGCAAGGACAAATTCAAAGACAACCCAGCTGTCAAGGAGGAGTTGGATCTGGTTGAAGAGGAGGATCAGATCACGCATCGGATCGAGCTGGAGGGTGAAATCGATGTGCAAGATGGACTCAACATTTTCAAATTCGATGCTGAGTGGGAGGAGCACGAAGAGGCGTACAAGAAGCTGAAGGCTGAGATCCTAGGCGAAGGTAGCGATGACGAGGATGACGAGGATGAATACGAGAGTTCATCCGAAGACGAGGAGGACGAGAAAACGAAAGCCATGGAGATCAAGGACCAGTCGAATGCCGATCTGGTCAATCTACGAAGGACTATCTACCTCACTATCATGTCTAGTGCCGATCCTGAGGAAGCTGTCCACAAGCTCATGAAGATCAACCTCCCTGCCGGACAGGAACCAGAACTTCCCTCGATGATCGTGGAGTGCTGTTCACAAGAAAAGACGTACACCAAGTTCTTTGGCATGATTGGTGAGCGCTTCGCCAAGATCAACCGACTGTGGTGCGACCTGTTTGAGCAGGCTTTTGCCAAGTACTACGACACTATCCATCGATACGAGAACAACAAATTGCGCAATATTGCGATGCTATTTGGTCACATGTTTGCTTCAGACGCCCTGGGCTGGCACTGTCTATCTGTCATTCACTTGAACGAGGACGAGACCACATCCAGTAGCCGTATCTTTATCAAGATCCTTTTTCAGTTCATCGCAGAGGAAACCGGTATGCCCAAGTTGAGGGCACGTATGACAGACGAAACCCTGCGCCCCAACCTGGAAGGCCTCTTCCCCAAGGATAACCCCCGCAACATCAGATTCTCCATCAACTACTTTACAAGTATTGGTATGGGTGCTCTCACAGAAGAGATGCGAACCTACCTACAGAACATGCCTAAACCTGCTTTACCTGCACCCCCTGCGGCTGATTCAGACTCTGATTCAGTTTCAAGCTACTCATCGTACACAGGCTCATCTTACTCGCGATCTCGATCTCGATCGCGAACACCACGCAAGGTCGCTGACCGAGGGAGATCCCTCTCTCGGTCTCCCGATCGAAGAAGCCGGGGACGCTCATACAGCTCATCGCGATCAAGGTCATACTCAAGATCTGTATCCGCACGAGGAAGGGGACGTAGCGAGTCTCGCTCTGGCAGCCCTCCCCGACGAGGACATCGTTACGATAGTGGGAGCCGCTCACGATCCCCTGCCCCACGAAACGGCAAGGGTCGGGCTCGCAGTACCTCATACTCATCTCGAAGTCGTTCCCGCACGCCCCCACGTCAAGCACGTGGACGCAAGGGTTCCTTTGCTTCAGGAGGACAGTCGCCGCTACCTCCAACTGGAGATGGGCGAAGCCGCTCATATGATTCCCAGAGCCGATCTCCTTCTCCTGTGAGAAAACGGGAGAGGTCATACTCTGGCAGCTCACCTCGACGGGGCCGACCGCGCGGAAACACTGGTCCAGCCTCACATCGACGCAACAGCTCTTCCGTCAGCGATGGACCGCGAGATGCTGGCAAGCAATATAGTCGCTCATCTTCATACAATTCCCGATCCCCGCCTCCAAGAAGAGCCAGGCCAGACAGCGTATCGCCCCCACCTGCGCGCAGTGGCCGCCAAGCCTCATACTCGCGGTCACCTAGTCCCCCGCGCCGTGGAGCAAAGAAGTCTTTGAGCCCTGTGCCGCCAAAGAGAAGACGTTATAGCGATAGTGTTTCTCGGTCACCGCCACCGATGAAGCGAGGACGAAGAGGAAGTTGAAGGGGCGTAAGGAGCTGGAAATAATGAAGATAGGGGTTACTTGTAATTAGAAGACCAGGTTAAGGAGTTGCATCATCAGTGGGACTACCAAAATTGTAAGCTTTTGAGGCCCAGCGTCATTGTTCTTGGGATTGCTACAACGGTGAATTTCATGTTCTTTGTTGGATGCATCATGACAAAGTGAATAATCTCATGCTTTATAGAGGGGAGGTCCCTGGTTGAGAAATAGTGACTGTTCTATGAATATAAATATTGTTGGCCTCTGGAAACGTATCTCAGACCTTCAGCTATCCCGCTTCTCCTGTTCCTTCCATCTGGTAAAATCGTCACCTTCATCAGTATGGAAACTCCCTCAGGATCCAAGGAACCGCCCAAGGCCAGCAACAACGCCACTGCATTTGGCATTGGTATCATCATGATGGGCTCAAAGACGAGAAACACTAAAGCTCGTATCGGAACTATGGCTCTTGGTAGCGTCGCGATTGGAGTTGGTATGTCTATCAAGCATGTTTTGGGGCAACAGAGTGGCTGACTTGTATTTAGAAGCTCTGGCTTGGAAACGCTGGACATTGACGTGACTATGCTCGCGACTAGACTCTCAACAGTCTTGAAAATGGAGCATTCGAGTGTAGAGACTACGAATCCATTTGAGGGTTAAGTTGGGGACTGGGATATGGGCATATGATAAATGCAAGCTGACGATGCTCAATATCCCTGTATATAATATGCATAGCTGGTCTTAGTTTCACAGAGACAACTTTCTCTGCTACTGACCCAGATCACCACGTGAAGGTGCCAGCCGTCGATCTGGTGCCTCCACTTGGGTTGTGAAACCACAAGCTTCTCAGGCGTTCTTAAATCCTAGGAAGAAGAAAGAGTGGCTCACGCCAAGAAGAAGAAGAAGAAGATGTGGCTTACGCCAAAGAAGAAGAAGAAGAAGAAGATGTGGCTTACGCCAAAGAAGAAGGGTTCAAGAAGAAAGCTATGGCTCGCGCCAGTTACAATCATCAAGAAAGAAAGAAGAAGAGGAAGAAGAAGATGTGGCTCACGCCAAAGAAGAAGAAGAAGAAGAAGAAGAAGAAGAAGAAGGTGTGGCTCACGCCAAATTCGCTGGTGCGAGTTGAAAGTTGACGAGAAGTAGAAGAAGACTTTTAGCAGAATAAGCTGGTGGCTGGCGCCAAAGAACAGTAGAAGAGAGGTGTCGAGTGAGAAGAAGAAGGTTGAAGAAGGTGTGGCTCGCGCCAAAGAAGCTGAATGATGATTTGAGGTGTTGGCTAGAAGAATAATTTCACCAAAAGGAGAGTGATGATGGAGGAGGTGGTGGTGGGCGTAGCTGGTAACGGCATGACGTGATTAAGATGTTGAATAGCCTTGACCCAGCTCAGTACCCCCGAGCCTGGTTCCCAGATACTGGTTGAACGAGATCTCACGAAGCATCATCTTCAAGAGACCGCCGGCGTATGCGTCCTCTTTAGGGAAGACCTTGTCGCTGTGTATGACCTTATCTCTGTAGAAGTCCTCATTCTTGTGGTAGACCTTGGGCCTGTGGAGAACTTTCGAATCACTTAAGGCCTCCCCGCTTCTGTAGGAGTAAGCGCTGAGATCCTCCAGAGTCTCGAAGCGTTGAACTGGCTCGCCAGTACGACTTGATTCAAGTATGTCCACGAGGTTGACACGAGTTGGACGCATGACCTGATTTCATCGTAAGTTTATCGTTGTAAATGGCAGCAGTAGGGGATTTCACGTACTGTGTGTGCTTCACCGAGAGAAGAGGGCTCGGGCAAGCCGATGATTTTGAACATTTTTTGCCAGTTCTGCAGGTCGTTCTCGTCTTTGCCAAAGACGTAGTTGAACTCCTGGACAAGGGCGATGCGAAAATTGTACCAGGGCTCAGTGGCCTCGTCATCAGACCAGCCGAAGTGATCGCACATGCGATAGAACTCATCAAAAAAGGGCGCCATGCGTTTATGAGCGAACCCTTGGAAGTTGGCGAAGTACAGGTCCACAGGATGGTCTGTGAATAGCTTGCCGGGAAGATCCCATGGTGCGAAATGATATAAATGACAAGATGCACCTCGGCGGCAATACCCTTTGCGAAACTGGCGGCACAGTCGCTTGAACTTTCGGTCCCTCCTGGGAGCCTTGGGCTCTTCCTCGACTGCAGGAGCAGGCCGGAAGAAGTCGTCTTTGAGCTGAAGTATGTTGTCAGTACTAGGAATTTGGCAAGATGCTGGCTTGTGATATCTTACCCGGCGAAATCGCTTCAGCTCATGCTCGACCCGACTCTGCGGGACTTCACCCTCACCCTCACCTGTGGGCTCATTGCCGTCCTCGGGCGACAAGGAAGCGGCACCCTTTTGTTGGTCATTCTATGACGTAGACATGTTGGATATGCAAGGTTGGTATATTTGGCTTGTGTTGTGTGTTGTGTTGTGTGTTGTGTGTTGTGTCGTTGATATGCGGCTACCTGTTGAAGAGAAGAAGAGGAGAGAAGGAGAAGAGGATTAAAATTAAAAACAGTGCGGAGATTAGGGCACATAGAGAAAGGTGCCTAAGGCAGGGCACGAGGTGTAACAGTGGCACGCGGTGTGTGACAGTGATTCAGTGACCAGCCGGCGGGCAACAAGGCACAGTTTCACGTAGCAAATCAGATGTTACTGTCTAAAGGGCTATAAAGAGGCTCCAGCTGCCTACAGGATCTTTTATTTCAAAGTGCACACGACATTGATCAATGAAGGATAGGGGTTGTTCGTTGAGGCACAGCTCTCGGGTTCCTGCGTTACCACTATAAAGAATAAAGGAGAAGGGGCTATATTTTACAAAGGCAGATTTATTGAAATATACAAGATAACTGTATAAAACACATAAAAATCAAGAATGTGTCGAGGCAACCGGGAGTGTCGTCCTATTGAAAACCACCAGCGCGACGAACTAACACACGCCCAGCAACAACACTGACGTTATCCGTATGCACAAATAAAGAATAGTCTACATGATAGCGTAATTTAATCAACCGAGGCTTCTTTTACTGAGGCTGGAACTTGCGATTATGTGTCCTGATATCCTTAGGTGCTCGAGTATTCTGCAATACTACTAGATTAGAGTCTCTGAAATATTGAGCATGAGTTTTCTACGATAAAGCGATTTTCATCAAGACTGAGTACACTATACGCGCATTGGTACTGCCAATAAACGTAAGACGACAGTAGTGTTACATGCCTGCAAGCTGGAATCGTCAGCCTTTGCCCCTGTGAGCCAGACAGGCACAGAGCCATATATAGCAGTATTTCCGCCTCTGTTCTCAACATCTAAGGTAGTGCAACTGAGAAGTGCGGTACTAGAGACTTATTGTAGACGAGAATCATCCGGTCATGCCATCAAGCTATCCACCAATTCATCTCAAAGCTAGGTATCTGGGAGCGAAGGATATCCAGACTACATGACTCTGTATATCCAGATGACCAATATACAGCTTTTGTGACCAATTTCGTTCACTGGCCTGGCATAGAATTGCCCCCTGGTCCGTCGCCTCAGTCTTTCTTCTTGAAAACCATCTCCTCTGCGTTGTTTTCCTCGTCGCTGCCATCCTTTTCACCCTGATCTCCAGCGTCGTCGTCTCCATCACTCTGGCTCTTGAGCTTGGCTGCAATACCACTACCACTCAGGACTACTCCCGCGGCCTGAACAACACCGTTGACAACGGCAAGGCCGGCGCCTCCAGCACCAGCACTCTGAAGGATGGCGAAGGCACTACCAGCTACGACACTGCCTATACCGCTCTGGATACCGGCAGCAGCGGAGCCTCATGAAGAGTTAGCATATGCAAGGTAATTAGGAATACCGGAACTGACCAGCAACAATACCACTGGCACCAAAGCCTGCGATAGCCAACGCCGGGCCTGCGACAATAACAGGGGCTACAATCATTGCAGCTCCAGCAACCATAACAACTGTTGAGGATGTATTCTGCAGATGTTCCATTTTCCGAGTGGGAGACTACATTTATGGTCAGCAGGCGTCCCGAGTCGATTGTAATGTTACTTACTCACAAGATGGGGTGAAAAAAAGGATAAGAAGTCTATAATCCAAACTGTGTCGGTGTTGAGTTCTTCTGATTCTTGCTTGGGGTTTGGTTTTTAGGGTGAAAGGAGGAAGAACCAGAAATAAGGCAGTTTATTGTAACCAGCTGGCAGGCAGCTACACTGTTGGTTCATTCACTACCTTACCTACCATCGAGTTTGGCAGCCCAATTAACGACCTACCTGGGGCTGTGCAGATAACAAAGGCCAAGTGAATGCGGCCTCAGCTCAGTTTCTTCGTGTGAACCCCAAGCAACTAATTCCACATGCTCTTTATTAACGGGGGACGTTCAACTTAAGCAGAAATCACATTGCCAATCGTTTCGTGGTCTTGAAGAATAAAACACCGCCTTGGTCTGCAAGCCTTATGCTTCTCGTTCATTCAGTTTTATAAGATTACAGTCTTAATCTAAGTATTATAAGAACATGTGAGAATTGTTGTTTACTGGCAAGGCTATGCCTTCATTTCCTTACCCCGCCTTAACCCAGTATTATCCTCTTTATCAGTACCGTCCGCCTTGGATCCGTCTGTATTATCTAAAGATTCGGATTTACAATATTTGACATTATGTTTCCACTTGGAGAAGATGGAACCAAGGCCGACCCCAACACCAGTTCCTTGTACAAAACCATGAATAACGGCGGTGCCGAAGCCACCAGTTGCATACGACTGACAGATCGCAAAGGCGCTGTTGCTCGCGGTGTCATCACTCACACTCTGGATACCAGCAGCGAGGGATCCTTGGAGCAAGTCAGTGAAGCCATCGTGGGCATGGATTGTTTAATAATACTCACCCGCAACGACACCTTCTGCAGTGAACCCTGCAGCTGAAATGGCGGGTGTAACCACGAGCCCAGGTGCGATAACCATTCCAGCTCCTAAACCCATGGCCATTATGGATCCTGGATTTTCTTTCACATACTGAACAGTGCTATTGGTCGCCTTGTCTTACTGTCAGCATATTGACGGTTAGTGCCAGTGTGCTCAGCGACACTCACTGCCAACAGAATGGACTTGGCCGATGGGAGCATAGCAGTTGTTTTAGATTCTTTAGACTGGTGTGGGTTGTTTGATGTGGATTGAAGTTGGGCAGGCCGTTTCCTAGTTATGGATGAGAGAGTGTTTGAGATGAGAGTCCAAAAGAGTGTTCGAAGTTGATATAGATATCCGTCAACACTGAATGACATACTACGAACTAACAATAACACATGATAATCCTTCCGCAAATGGTCATAAATGCAATAGGCAAACGCCGCAAGCGGCCAGGTCCTTTGTAGTAAGGCTATTTGTGACGAGTGTAACACTGTGTTTGATATAAGGCGACACATATACTCTGCAAAAAGTGTTCAAATAATCTAGAGCCATACACAGACTCCTTTTGAAAGCCAGTGCCACACTATCAGAGACAACTCCAACGACTGGAATCTACCGTCCTTTCTCAACTGGTACAGGTAAAGTTTCCAGTTTCAAATGTGTAACCCATGAAGGCAGAAAAAGTGTTTACTACATTTCCCAAGATCCCAGCTCCATAGCCATCCATGGCAGCACTCTGAAAAATTGCAAACAGGATTTTAGGTGCAACATTGCCTATCAAGCCCTGAATCCAAGAAGCAAATGATCCTTGGCAAGCTATAAGTTAGCACGTTGAGTACCTTATCTGGATATCAACTAACCCAGGAGGGGGCCGTTGGGTGTAAAACCGATGGCCTGAAAGATTGGCGCGAACCATGCCATGATGAGAGTGATGGTCGGTCCTCGAGGAAGGAGTGAAGAAACCGGATAAGGGGCGATGATCGATGTTCCATAAGATTGTTGCTAGTTAATCTGTATATCTTTGCGATGGAGGAGTTATTAAGAAAGAAAAGAGATCAAAGTTGGTCGAGGGATTAAGAAGAGTTCATATCTCAAGACAGAAGATAATATTGGCATTAACGTTAACACTAATTCCATTCATTTAGACTATTTATATCAGGTGAATTATTTCAGTTATTATAAACTTGTTTTATTTGTATACTTATACAGGTGCCTACAATCCTTAAATTTGGTTTGTATAAATTCATCTACCTCAGTCTGGCAAGAAACAAATCCAGCAAGAGAAACAAGCATCAGGGTCTGAGATACTTTGTACTTAAAACTTATTCAAAATTCGAAGTATTTAAAGAAACAAAGATATCTACAAATAGAGGCGATTTCTAATATACTATTAATAAAGAAATATTATAAGAAAAGTTACATATAAAGAACAGCAAAAATAGATAAGTCTTTTACTTTAAAGGTTCTTTATAAAGATAGCAGCAGTCCATTTTAAAGATAGAATAGGAATTGATTTTGTCAGGTCATAAGATCTTGGCTAACATAAGGAAGCCCAAATCTGATATAGCGGTCTCATACTAACTACCTATCCTTGCCGCCTCAAACAGAGCATGGAAACTTCACATTGCGAAAAATGAAGAAAGCCGGTTTCTCGAGGGGATGGCAAGTTCCGTGCTGATCGCAGAAAATCACTCCGTGGCACACCATGGCAACTCTAAGGAATTCTGACAAGTCGCTCTTAAATGAAGCATTGTTCATCAGACTCCGGGCCCAAGACGAAAGGAAGCCTAAGTGATATGTGATTAGTAGATTCCGTAGTACAGGGCACAAATCCCTACTAACTTTTGAATAAAACAGTGGTAACCAAGCCGCTAGAGTACATATCCCCCAGCAGAGGCCAAGTTTGCGCTAGAAGCGCTGGTATGTTGTCCATAGTCCGGACTCAGAGGTTAACCAAACTTGGTATACGGGACGATGTTGTGGTAGAGATAATGCCCTGAACTAAGGCTTGCTTCTGCTGGGTAGATAGTGTTCATGTGTGGATGATAGAAGATGAAGAAGAGAAGACAGACCTGAGATGGTGCAAAGTTGAATAAGGGGCAGATCCAGGCAACTTTTAAATAGACACCAGCTCTAGTCCCTCACTTCCTCACCTTAGGAGTTCACCTCGCCATAATCCCTTCTGTTTGGTTCAAACAGATTTCGACGTACAGTTAACCATGCAATACAGTTTCTTTCTTCTCACTTGTGCTTCTTTATAAGTGGAAGTTGAAAGAAACAAACAACACCATAATAGTGGGACCCATTTTCTGTCCCAGGCTCGAGCATATCGGGCTGAAGCATATTGTGTAACATGATCAGTGAAGAAAGGGATTCCATTAGTACCCATAGGAATGCCAGCAAGAGTATATATAGGCTTATCCATCTTCTACTTCAATTGAGTTAGAACTGCCATAGAAAATGCTGCAAATTTATCAGTGGCCTATGAAAGGTTATGAAAAGATAAATTTTACCTAAATTACTCATCATTTTAGGATATATTTGAGGAGTCTTAGGATCAATTACGTCTAGCGAAAATGAACAAGGATCTGCTACCACAAACAACTAACCTAGGGAACGTGATGCTGTCCTGTCTGGGCTAGGTAAGTATATAAAATACTTGCAGTTTCTCGAAGTCTTTGTACCAAAGTATTGAGTACTCTATTCTGTATGCTCTTCTATATAAACACAAGTGATAGGCCTGTATTCAAAGGGCAGTAGGGCCGGAATGTACGTAGAAGGAGACACCTGCTACATGCGAGGGTTGAGTAAGGCTAAATATCTCTGTGTTCTTCTACCAAGTCCAATAAATTGTTACCTCTTGGGTCTGTTCGCTATCGTGGCCAAGTAAGTGTCGTTTCTAGCTTGAATAAATGTGAGTAAGATAGTTGCATCTTTCCTTATATATTCAAAAGATTAATAAAAAAAAAAAAACCTGGTAGCATTAGACTAGTCTTCGTATAATGTCTTACATCTTGCTGCAGGCAATGTGATAGATACAGGAGACGACAGGTCAGACACAATTACGATGGCTGGGTTCACTTCATCATTTCCTTTACACTATGAACGAGACATGTACCCAAATCACTATTATGAGAAGCTGTCTTTTGGTCTATTCTAAACATATCACCCCTATACGCCATCTATGTAATACTCATTATAATCATAAATCTATCCCGCCAAAGCCTCATCTCGTACCTTGATATCTTCTCGCTTGCCCTTCTCCTCCTGTTTCTGTCCCTGCGCCTTTACCTTATCCTTCTTACTCATAGTCAAAGCCCCCTTCTTGAACGCCTCGTTCGGTAGAGGTCGAATGATCGGCTGCACCACCCACCAAGGTCTTCGGCACCGCCTTTGTGTGCCTACTGAGCTCTCAGTCTCGGGAGGATCCTCCTCGCCCTCGGCCAGTGGTGTCTCCGCAACGCTCTCACCATTGGTGCGCTCGTACTCAATCAGACCTTCTGCAACCTTGCGCTCCACGGCAAATAGCACGCGCTCGTAGGCTTCCATGTCGCCTGCTCGGCTCTTGGCTAGCATGTCTCGCACGTCGGTGTGCTTGGAGACAAAGTGTCTCAATAGGTGGAAAAGATGGGGTTGCATGGCTGACATGTTGGGGCCCTGTTCCCCCTTCTTGCCCAAGTCCTTTCTTCGCTTCTTGGATGGCGGCTCGTCTTCAACTGTGTCGCTCTCGTTCATCCACTTAGTATCGTCACCAGGCATGAAAAGTGGTCGGCGCTCGATGGGTTTCTCTCCAAAAACGTGTTCGTGGAGGATGTCCATATATCGTCTGAAAACAGCATCAACCCTGTAACCCCCTTTTCCATCTTTTCCTCTCCAATATTCTCGTCCCTCCTCTCCGACGGGTGGTGGCTTTGTGAAGATAGATGGGTCGCTGAGGTTGCCCTCGGCGCTCATCACGCCATCGGCTCCCGTAGCCTCAAGGCACTTCTCGATGTCTCCCTCCTGAAGGATGTTTCCATTTGCGAAAATGACTGTCTCCTTAGGTAGGCTGTCTCTCAAAAACCGAATCATCTTCCACTCAGCCAGGCCCGTCAAATGCCCCTTCTGCTCCCTTCGTCGGCCGTGGACAGTGAGGATGGATGCGCCAGCCTTCAGGACATTCTGCGCATATGCCAGGGTCTCCTCCTTCGTGTCCAGGATTCGAATCTTGGCTGTCACAGGCACAGGCAACTCCTTGTGCAAAATGTTGATCAAGCGGAAGACAAGATCCTGGTCTTCCTGGAGGAAAGCACCATACTTTCCCTTTCTTGCGATACCTTGAGGACATCCGAGATTCAAGTCAACAGCATCGCAGTAAGGGGCGACTTGCTTAGCGGCGGAAAGGAGCGCTTCGGGGTCGTTCGCACAGAACTGGACGAACAGCGGGCGGTCGATGGAAGGGTTTCCGTCAAGCCAGGGAGTTTCGCCGTCAGGTTTAACCGATTGGAAGTGCGCCTTGCGATACTTCTCGTCCTGCGAAAAGAGTCGGGCGTGGAGCATGGGTGTATAGGCAAGAAGACTCTTTTGTTCAGTGGGTGAAATGAAACTTCGAGTCAGCATGCGCCAGGCCTAGGCTGTCAGTCAACTCACACACTACTAGGTCGAGCAACAACTTACGAATTCAGACTGATCTACCATAGGCGCAACTATGAACTTGGGGCTTCCGATAGACTCGTAGAATGCTCGTCCTTGCAGCTTGGTAGGGTGCTCCCCCGCGCTGGTGGGGTTCTCCTCTGTGGTCGTCATTGTAGACATGCGCTGTGCGAAACAGGCAAATCGGGGGCTTGAAAGAGAAAGATGTAGATATCCCGGACTCTTCAAGAGCCAGGCTCGTCGTGTTAATCGATCCAGAGTGTTCAACGTGACGTGGCGCAAGGTGATTTAGAGCGAGTGTTCACAGCCTTGGTATGACCACCAAATTTTTTTTTTTTTTTTT